>VCRD01000067.1:331600-362992 GCA_006783055.1 Trinorchestia longiramus | reverse complement strand
ACCGTCGCTGGCAAGAGATACCAAGCAGCCAACCGTCGCTGGCAAGAGATACCAAGCAGCCAACTGTCGCTGGCAAGAGATACCAAGCAGCCAACTGTCGCTGGCAAGAGATACCAAGCAGCCAACCGTCACTGGCAGCAAACACCGTGGTGGCACCTGCAACTCAGAGACCAGGCAGCACTGGACGCAGCATCGCCTATAAGTTCTATTTATGAGCGTGTTTTTAGTTCTAACAATGTTGACCATGAGTTGAGCTCGAAGGCACTAAATTTCTTATGCAACATGCAAGAAAATTTATATCGCTTTGCTCGTATTCCGTAGTAGTTCATGATTTCAAAAAATCTGCCAACTTTAAACTTACGTTAACTAAAGCGAGGATTACAGAAATAAGAACAGGTAAAAAAAATTAAAAATTTGAAGATACCATGACAGAAATATCCCTCATTATTTAAGGGTAAGGATAAAGGTTCGGGGATAGTACATGCTCTTCGGTATTGAACCAAGAATGGGCCAAACGGCTCGTTCCTATTGCCTTATTCTATTCTATTCTATTCTAATTGCAGCTAAATTCATCAAAACACATCAGGGTAGCCATGGCTGCAGAATAATAAACGGATATTGAATAATACGAATCTAATTCATATATCATATATATATCATATATATATATATATCATATATATATAAATAATCATAACAATAAATCATAAATATGCAGCTTTTCAAATTTCTTTCAGCCAGTTGGCCGGAATAACGTTACTACAGCTCTTCGAAAACAGGGACTGTTGCTGTGGCTATGATTTGCATTCATGTAAAGTGGACAAATTTCGTCAAAATAATGTCCGCACCAGAAGTACCCGGACATCAGGATCAACAACCCAGGGCTACAAAACTGTCTGCTTTCCTGAAACGCCACGCACAGATAATCTGTAGCATCCATCTCACTCGCAGCTCATTCTTGAAATGAGTTTACTCGCAAGTTTGTGCGCGCAATTTTGAACAAGTCTTGGATATGTAGCGTTCAGAAGAACTTATCTTCAAGTGAAGCTTTTGGGACGTTGTTGTCATGGAGTCGCAGTAGCCAACTAAGCTCTTTTGAGACCAAATTCACGATGACAAACGCGGGCTTGCGCTCGCGGAAAAACTTCGACGACGACTCTTCGGGGTGCGAAAAAACCATTGACAAGTTTAATTGACTCTACGCGAGTAAAATGCACTAGGAGAGCTGCGACATCTCAAGTTCAGAGCGACGCTACTTTAGTTTCCGTGAAAGAAACAGAACCAACAAATACAGCTCGCGAAATTTCAAAGATGCATTCAAGTTAGTAATAATTGGACTCACTGCCAATTGCAGTGCGCCAAGCCTGAAAATAGAACAATTGCGACGTGGACGTGCGAACGGAAAATTCGAAGTCGTGAAAGAATGATAGTGATACCAGTTTGCAGATATTTAGTGCTTTTGGAAAAATAGCATTGAAGCGTCTTCATGAGATGCTTTTTATGAAGAACATATATATGTGTGTGTGTGTGTGTGAGAATAAACATTGTCATTGATGAAATAATCATCAAATACCATTTCAGAATTTCCCTGTGATAAGAATGATAACATAATTTTTTCTAACATAAAAACTAGTAAATACTTCAAGAGTTTTATCAACCTTCCTAATACAGCAATAGTCTATTCAAGCAAAGGTGTTATCAAGGAAGTTTCTCAGAAACAATGGAACGTACAATAATGAAGGATCAGCATGGATCAACCTAGTTACAATTTATATGATTACTATTCACTTGTATTCGGCTTACTGACATGTCAACGCTATACAAAGTTGTATACAAGGTGTACAAGTAAGTACATAACAAAAAAGTCAACTGATCAAATTAATAAATTATATTAAAAAGATTTATGAAATCAAAAAAGTATGATTTCCGATACGAGTAGCTGGCACAAATATGATCATTAGAAGCAGTGTTTAATCAAGCTGCTGCCTTAGAATTGTTATCATGAATTGCAACGAAAAGAGTTTTTTATTCAAGTAGGAGTGCTAATGGAAGCCTTCAACTCAATAAAAAGAACTCATCAACAAGACGCAATGAAGCGATATCTCCAGCTGTACCTCCATCTCATCCACGACTATAATACTTATACTTTTGAATTAGTTAATTAAATTACTTGAGCTTTTGCTGAGGACATCAACTTGACAATTTAAGTTCTCACCTCAATCTAAACTTTATAATTGAAGTTCAAAGCTTTTGAAGCCTAGTTAATATTCGGGATGAAAAAATGGTCACGTAGCTCCACCTATTGTGCTTTAAAGCGATTGCATACTACACATTACAGTAATATTCAGAAATTACGACTGAATAGACCACAACTTCCCGCGTAGAGACACAATGATTCTTTTTACACACCTAAAATGATGCTTATTCACTGCCACGTACAGCAGTCGAAAATGAAGGCGAACTTTTCGGGAATTGTTTACTTGGAAGTTTCGTCCGCTTTGGTAAATAAAGAGCATTCAAAACCTGAAAAACAAAATAGCTTTCACGGCTACATAATCCTCTTATTTTAATCGCCTACCGTGTGTGGCAAACTACTGTCGAAAACAAAAATTTTCGCAGCAAACACAACCATGTTACTAACAGCAGACGAAAATGCAGACTGCAAAATATTTTTATTCAAAAGCAGAGCTCAGAAACGACATTCGGAGCCAACGTTTTGTACACAATCGGAAAGATTGATTAAAATAGTTAGAATTTGAGGGACGTATAACTCTATTGGAGCGTATATTATTAATTTATACCCTCAACAGCATGCTTTTGAGTAGCTTCATTTTTTTGTAAAGGAAGAAAATGGGTTCATAAAACGATAAGAATTACATGGCTAACAGCTGGTTGGCGTTTTATATGAGAGCTAGTGAATGCATAAATATTCAGTTGTGTACGGTAGCAAGCCAGTGCGAGTTTATTACACAAAAATAAATGAGATAATTCTCGAGTTGAGACACAAGAGAAATAACCGAAACAAGACTCAATATGATTGCAAATATCAATTTTGTACTGGAATTGCTTCGAAACATTCGTGTCAGCGGTAGCATGAGCGTCCAAGCAACACAAGATACGAAGACCTGAGTTGGAAAGTCCAACAAGGAACAGAATGTTTCACAGAATGCGCGCGAATGTTTCAAACGACCTAAACTCTGATCGTAATATACCATTTAAAAAAATTTAACGCCGAAAATATAATAAACATTGTAAGATAAAATCAGGGACATGGTTTTCTCAAGGTGATGAGGAAACATTGAAGTACTTCCTCTCTGGGGCGGGACAGCCGTGGTGACCTCGAGCTGTCGCGTGCGCTATTCCTTGCGTCACTCACCAGGTGCAGCAACACAAGCACCAGCCCATGTGTTGCCGCTACACTGTGTTGTTGCCGCTACACTCTGTGTTGTTGCCGCTACACTCTGTGTTGCCGCTACACTTTGTGTTGCCGCTACACTCTGTGTTGCCGCTACACTTTGTGTTGCCGCTACACTTTGTGTTGCCGCTACACTCTGTTGCCGCTACACTTGGTGTTGCAGCTTCACTTTGCGTCAAAGCTTCACTTTGTGTTGCAAGTACGCTTGACCACCACAGTCCTACCCAGGACACAGGCAGCAACATACAATCCAGTCCTCATACAAGCGCTGCACATTTTCTTTAGTCCTCCTTAATATTTAAAAATTGTATTTAAGCTCAATTCAGAACTTCTAGGTTTATTCTTGAAATAACACAAATATTCGACACTTGAAAGCACTCCAGCATAAAGTGATGTATTCAACATAAAAGATGGTATTCCTCAATGAGAAATTCAGCTAAGCAAACCTTCAGAAATCGAACGATTTTCATGATAAACATCTTAAAATAAACAATGTCAGTGACCTCGCAGAAAAGGCGGTCTACATGCTGCTTTTCCATCATAGTTCTGACGCACAAATAAAAGAAATATGGACTATTGAATAATCTTACAATAAAAGAAAATCATAATTTAGTTGTGGAGTAATCTTTACAGAGCTTGTCTGGTTGGAATAAGTATGTATTGGGCTCGCACGAATCGTTTTCTGACATCGTTCTCGGGTTTTTAAAATGTAATTTACTCAAGAACTAGTAGGATCTATAACGCTCTACTCCCTGTGACTGTCAGATGAATTTCATTTCAATATTCAAATGTCACTGTAATGCCGATACCTTCTCACATGATACATTTCGAACCAAGTCATGTAATGTACACTCGTCATGTCTTGACGAACTAGGAGGTATAAAGTAACTGACTTTGCAAAATTTAGACAAGAGGAAATGAACGAACGAGCGTTTAAGTATGCAGGTATCAAAATTAATTTTATTTTAGAAGTATAAATTCATTAAAACTTCACAGTCAGGCGAACACAATTTATTCTTGACCTCGAAATTGCAACATAGTCAGGGTGCAACAGCTATACGAACCGGTCAGCAGAATCCATGCCAGTAGTAGAGAAACGAAATGCAAAACGGGCAGCACTCCTCGCTTTGAATTTACACCGACTGTATAGCTGTTGACATACCCTCTCACTTCGTAGTGGAAACTGGTAATAAAGACCAAACATCTGTTCTCACTGACGCTATCGGAGGACAGAAACCTTGTGGACTGGCAGCAAATAATTCCAACTTCGTTCAAAACCGCTTGCTCTGGACTGTTTTTAATTGTGTATTTCAGTACAGCAGTCAAAAATGTGCGCTGGAGTGTAACTTTACATTTTACTTTAATTTTGCCAAAAAAACATAAATCAATGAGAGCAGGAACTAAAATTTAACTGAAATAACAGATATATGTTTGTACATTCATCAGTAGCTATCACAATTAGGTATGAACCTCTGGTTTCACGATATTAATTTTCAAATTTGAATGTAATGAAGAGCAGAATTAACGTGTTAGGATTTCTAGTTATATTAAGGTTGCCGAATTTCCTCACAGCTGCAGCTGCAATCATATATATATATATAGAACATAGGGTAAGTATACCGTTATGTAATAGTAAATAAAATATAATAAAATATATTCCTAAATAAAAGGATTATATGATTTCAAGTCTGGTTGCAGTAGAAAGCGTTGGGCTTAGTATTCTTAACAAGATCCAGTATTTCTTTATAAATTATTCAAGTAATTATCACTTTTATTCTGGTAACTTGCAAAATAAACGCAGAGTTCCAGAGATACTAACTCTGTACGCCATATTTTCAAAGTCTGATTCCAATCCATATAATCATACATTTCAATTTCTACATTTGTTTTAATGAAATATTTACATTCCTCTTAGCAAAAAACTTCTTGCTTAAAATTTTCTTCTAACATCAATACATAAATAAAAGATTTTTGAAAATGCATACATGTAACTACGACAACCAATATTGATAGACAATTGTATCTTGAATATAAAGTTCGAAAAAAATATTTTGAACAAATGACGTCAAGACTTGAACTAATAAACACAGCTCATATAAACCTATTTCACCTAAACGAGTTATTAGATTTACGAGGATCGTCAGCAATGAACTTAAGAATTTAAGCCCATGTGTATAGATGAAAGAAGGGAATGTTTCCACAAACTCAAATGTAATGAAACATAAAATTTTACAAATAGTTTAGTTTTCTTGCACATGTTTACGGCACTCAAACGAGTTCCAAAACTAAAGAATCCATCTTCCCTCGTAGGTTTTAATGTATAAAAACTTCCAAATTTGTTCAAGCAGGAAGACTGGGGACATTTGTAAATAAGCTAATGGCTTATTCAACTGTTTGATGAATAAAGAGGCAATTTGAAATTTGGCAATGCTTCAGAACAATACTGGTGCAGGGCTGCGTAAGAATAATATAGAATGAACTAACAATCGCTCAAGATCGAAAGAAGTTGAAGATATTAAAATATTTTAAGTCGTAAGCCATAGTACAATTCTACAAAAAATGGGCGAAAAATCAGTACATCAAAGGGATAAAAAAGTTGCGATTAAAAAAGACATGGAAAGAATGAACCGATGGCAAAATCAACAGCAACGAAATTAACGCTTCAGTCGTCAACACCGTGTTAGTTTTCTTTTTTATTTGGGTTTATAAGGCCCTTACCTTAACACGTTTGTTGCGATGCGACCCACCGGTGGATCACTTAGGTTAGGTTCTGTAATTTTTTCCAAGTCTTTTAGTGATTATGTGTACAAAGTAAAGATTTGCACCGGCTAGGCAATCGCAACAAACGTGTTAATTCCAAAACAGTTCATCACTGAAGCTTGAGAACGACTTATGAATGAATAATCTTACAATTCCTGGTAAACCTTCATAACTAGTAATTTATTTGATGGCATGGTCATTTCAATTGGAACGATAAGATAAACCTTCACAAATAGGGCAGGAAAATCATCAAAAAGATTTGCAGAAATTTAATGTTCCCAAGATTCATTCTAAAACGTGTGCGATTGCTCTGCAACTTGTGAATTGGCAGTGGTCGCAATGAATCACGTAGCGCCTGCACCAAATGAGAAAACGCTTGTTCAGGAAATGACAAATGAAAGACTGGCTGTGCTTTAGTGCCATTTACTTCAACACTGCCACGAATCATCAGATTAATGCTTCATGGAACAATTTTGCCTAGACATAGTCACTCACGTGCGAGATTGTACAGCTTTTCGTCAAAATCTGAAAAAAACTTTAACGTTACGGTTTATCTTGACAACTTCTCGACCAACAATCGAAAAGTACGGATTCGATGAATAAGCGCGAGAACGTTTCGTCGTCTCTGAATCTTTTGTCAATGGAACGTTGTGGAGTTCGGGACTACCAATTCAGCGTCCTTTTAACAGAGAGGAAGTGACAGCTTGACTCGAGCTAAAACGGTTGCCGCAAAAGCAATAACCAAATGCAGACCTCAGCCTCACATAAACTCAACATCGGAAATAGATAGACCGACTGGCAGTCACCAAGGCCTAAAGCAGTGGCATCGGAAGCCATTGCTGCCAGTTTGTCAAGTGTAATAAGCAACGATTCTCGAAATCGATGGCATACTTTTGCTGTGAGAAGTCCGATAGTTAGGTGCGGTATGTGGGAGGGGAGCGACAAATGAGTAAAAGTTGACATGAATAGAGCGCAATTACAGCCGGCTCCAATACCAGAAAATCGTGAGTATAAGTATGCACAATCGAAATGTTTGGCATTTTCCTGATATGCTTTTCAATACACACGGAAATATTTACCATCCAATATAACAAAGAAAACTCACAAGTTAGAAAAACAAGGGAGTAGTTGATAAGGCTATTTTCGGCCTTTCGTAAAATGTTCTAGCCCACTGTAACTTATACAGAAGAACGTTAACATGTTGACTCCGAAGTGGTACGTATGTGTACCACTGAGGTTAGGTTCTGTAATTTTTTCAGATCCTTCTAGTGACTATGCGTACAAAGTGAAGATTTACACCAGTCAGGCAATCGGAGGCAACGTGTTAAGCTCCAATATGTCAGCATAACACTTCGACAGCTAACTGGTATGGCTGAGATGCTTTTTCGATTCTTTTACGTCCGCGAGTCCAAAGCTGAATATCCCACCAAAAAATGCGGAGCGGGAAGTTGAGTATCGTCCTGGTATGCACAATATATTGAAATAAAGATCGTCATCCCCAATAAGAGAAATCATCTACATTTACGTGTGGGTTGACAATGGAACAACGAAAAGCATGCAGTAGATATAATACATTGAACAAAAATTCAGAATCACGATAGTTATGCTGATAGCAAAATCGTTCAACACAAAATATTCGATGACCCGTGATAGGTCAAATGCTAGATCTGTCACATCAAATGGATGAAGCCGATATGTTCACAAGTTCAGACAAATGATGGTCAACATTTTAGAGCAACTTTCAGGAGCAATTGCACAGTAAACACAACAGCAAATAGAATCCAAGCATAAAGTTGAGCGCCAGCAAAAGCACACTGAACATATTTTTCTTCGCAAGTAAAAGTTCTAAGCCGAATGTATAATTAAACGTTGAATATTTTTTCGCTTCTAGATCTGAGCAAAACGTCAGAGAGCTGAAATATCCGTCTTTGTTTGTCGTGCATCCAAAATGCAAATCAATTCGCCAAACAAGTCACTCACAGTGGCTGGTGTGCCTAATAATTTCTAGTCAACTTTACTGAAGCTATTCTTTTACAAGCGACAAGAAATTCTTGTAAATTCAAGGTACACTGGGGATTTATCTCTCTTTTTTTTGCACTATTTAGTGTGACAGTTTATTCCATTAGGTAACTCTAGTAAATTATCCTGGAAATTCTCTTACATCACGAATTGATTTGCAATTCTACAACGAATAATTTTGACACTGCAGATACAGCAAGTGCACTGCCTCCTGCATGTTTCTATTTATGCCCTTAATTTTTATTCAGATTCATTTCCAAGGACAAAATTTACAATGCTATCAACTCGATAAAACATAATCTAAGAGAGGACAAATTACACAAAGTGGCACACGTAAATGAATTACATTTTGGGCGATAAATTGACAGGTCCTTTTTCAGAGTTAACGTAGTCCAATGCCGTGCTCCTGCACTCAAATTTCTGGAACCTAGTAAGAAAGAAGGTACACACTTCTCTCCCCGGTCATATCCTTTTCCCAAGAGCAAAATAAAAGAACTTTGGGTAATTTTTCATTTTTCTTACTTCGTTTCTAGGATAAAAACTAGATGCAGGCATGTGAAGTAATTTACGAAAAATGCGTGAATGCCAAATGATTCTGCTTGGTCTAGCCCAACATTAACCATGAAAATCAGTGTCAGAGATAGGATCACCAGTAAGTCAAGGTCGTATAACTGATGGGATTTGCAAGCACCATAGATTGGAGTATGATTAAAAAATTAAATCGTCTGAGGGAAGAACACACAAGAAATAAGCATAGTGGTAATACAATGTACGTCAAAGTTGAGGTTTAGCTTCAGCGTAGAAATAAAGTGTTATCAGTCAGCCCAGATTTATGAGGACATAAGTCCTTCGAAAAGACAGTACTTTTCTCCAACTAGGACTCTCGCATTTTCTCGTATCATTAAAGTTGAACGATATTAACACTATTCTAATGCTTGCTCCGTTTGAAACTGTTCTTAAGATACTGAAATAATGGTAGAGTATTAAAAAATGTTACTATTGATGAACATGAGGAAGGTTAAGGAAGGCTTGGGCTTTTGTATTATTGGCCATTGAGTGTTCGTAAGTATGATACATAAGTATTAAAAACTTGCAGAAGGTGTCCGGTATAGCCAGCTTACATTTGCCATTCATTATCTCCAATCTGAACCATGAGTTTATAAAATGTCAAGGCAACAGGAGTCGCAGAAAAATGCGGAATTTGAAGAGAAAATTTACGGGAATGAGTGACCTGCAGTCTCAATTCGCAACGCACTATAAAACAGTCCCTAAATCATGGCACAATAAGTGCCAAATAGGGTACGTAGAATTCAGACGGCTTTATGCACAGAACGCCGACGTTTTGAACAGCCATGTTCATGAAGCAAAATGCCTTCCTGGAAGCAGCAAGAAGTAACACGGAGCGCAATGATGGCGCTCGTGATAAACTCAGGGAAGCACTCGAAGGTCCGTCGTCAAGCTTAACCCCCTGCTTAGTCACCGACACACTTTGAAGGGAAATGACGGAAGGAAAGCTCTTTAATATACAGACTGTTACGGTGTGTCAGTCACAACTTATGCTTTGGGCACAATCGAGCCAACATTGGCCTCTCGAAGGAACAGCGGGCAGCAGTTACTTGAGGCGTCTGAATTTCTGGCAGCGCAGTATAGCCGCGAATAGACATCTGAAAAATGGCTTCCAGAAGAAAACGAGCGCAGCAGGGAGGTCATTTTAGCAGATAAAAAAAGATTGTTTATTTTTATAGCTGCTATTTGTCGCTCACGGCAAGAAATGCGGCAGTTGAATGGCAGCATCAGCAGAGCAACGCGAAGTTCTCGATTGTGACCTCGTAACTTTCGATCTAAAACGAAGCGACAAAATAAATTTTACGACTCAGGCCGAACCCAAAAGGCTAATTTACTCAGAAATAAATGGGACCGAAACCTCGTCCGGACAGACCTCGAAATATGAACTCATAGACTCTAAGCGACCAAATTGCCACGGAATAATTTGACATCTTTATTCCACGGAGCTTAAAGCAAACAGGAAGCGTCAGATTTTTATCCTTGGTGTCTATTACGGGACCTCCATTAGTTATGCGCCATTGCAAAACTGGGAACGTGAATTAATCAAACTAAACCCCTCAGATTATGGACTGAAATGGCTTCAGAAAATAATTCCCTCATAAAGTGGAACTACCCCCCATACCAGTAAAAACCTTCGTCCGTATGTATTTTAGCTCCAAATTTCCCGCACAAGTGGATTAGTGGATAAGAGCGTCCGCCAAGCATAGTGAGGCGACAGATTTTAGTCCATAAATGACTTTGAGCTCAGAACAAGAAGTCTAGAATTCTAGTTTCCTGCTAATTATTTCATCCCTGAGGGGAAAAAATTACAAACATCTGTTCCACATTCCGAACAGACGAATAAGATATCCACGAATAAGGAAGTCTTGCGTACTATAAACTGTTCCCACTAACCATGATAAAAAAATATCATCAGCTGTCTTTCTCGATAGACAACTTACGGGTATGATTAAAATATTTCAGAACGTCTAAGGTGACAGTCCGTTGAGGTAAATACCCCAATCCTCGACCCTTATCACATTCGTTTCATTTATTGTTTTTATTACCGGTATGATGTTCAGGACTCGCCTTCACAAAGACGGGCCCTTTTATAGAAAGTTTTTTTTGAGAGAATGAGTAATTTTTTTCGAGAAAAATTGTTCCGAAGGAATTTAGACAAAGTCAACCACTGCTCGAACTATTTCTTATATGCAATGCAGTGATGTAAGCTGCACCAATTTTACTCAAAATAAGGATAAAAATCAAGCGAAACAGACCGCTGAACTAAATAAACATTATCGTGTTCAGGAAACTTTCAGAACAGATTTAATCTCGTGACCCATAGAAGTAATTAGATACATTTTTACTTCAATGCTTAAGTGATACAGTGGTCACCAATGAACCCTGCCATTGTGTATTGTGCAGTCAACAAGGAAAAAACATGAAATTTGAAGGCAGTCAAAAGTAGTCTACATAATATCAATGTACTAAGCATGATAAAATACGTTACGTTCGTAAAATATTGCATTTTAAGTGTTTTACTTTTCAATTAAAACATTACTTTAATAAAAAGAAACGAATTAATACACTACCAGCATTATAATCAAACGGAAAAATTGGAGCTCAGTGGAATTTCCGTAAAGCATCGGTTGTGTGCTACAAAACGAGTAGCAGTGCTGGTCTGGATTGTGTTCTACAAAACGAGTAGCAGAGCTCGACTTTTTCTTGAAGTGTTGACTTCGAGCGACTCGGACAAGCCAAGACCTCCACACGTGCCGGAAGGTGTCCGACAGGAAGACGCCAATTAGCGAGCTCGTGTCCGTGAAAAGTGGAATAGTTGTGGCTGCTGATCGTCCTTAAAGTGTTCCCTATATTGGTTTGATCCACTTCACGGCCAGGATCTGGAGCACGGAACTCACGAACATTAAGTGGAGAATTGTCGTTCATCATAGAGTAGTCGCATGTACAGAAGAAAATCAAAGTTTCCAATAGAAATCGAAACCAGGATTTCTAAATTCAAAGTATTTATACTTTATACACCAAGCATATCAGAACAAGGTGTCCTAAGATTAGTGGTTGTACAACGATAATCGGATAGACTTACACTTAACTACGCACTAGAATAGTAACGCTGTATATTAAATAACACTGATACGGAAAAATATAGTCTAAAATGAGTTGTTACAAAAAAACACTCAATTTTATGCTTTAGAAAAATTTTCATACACGATAAAATGGTCAACAACAAACACGGCACAAGAAAAAAGCGTTCTTTCATTCATGTGAGCATTGCAAAGCTTGTCATGTATCCTCAAGCCAGTATTTCTCGTCATAAAAGCATTGATTCGTTAAACTAGTGCCACGTAAAAACAAAACTTTCCTGAGATAACAAGCACCGTCATAGAAAGAACTGAATGCTCAATTTGTGCGAACAAACTGGCAGCACGAAACAAGTCCGGTCAAAACACAAGCAACAACAACGAGAAAAATTACAGTACAGAATTTGTGAACTTACGAAGGATAAAATGTTTGCATTTTTTGTGATGGAGAGTAAAATGTGAGGGGGAAGATAATCTCGGAGCAGCACAATCAGTAAACCGAGTACGCCCAAGATACAAACAGCGACCAAAATTGCTAACATTACTCAATTTATGTAATTTTGTTTAAAGATGATGAGCCATGCTTACCCATAAATGAAGTGGTTTTTAATCCACCAGATATATTGGTTATACAGATATATGACAATATTTCAATTATAATACAAGCACACTGCACACATGCTATCCCGAATACAAGAGGTTTAATTGCAGAACTAAAAGAAAAAGATCTGCTTCCAACACTCGGAGGTCAGAGGGACTGCAACCAGGGCCAACCATGCAAACAAGTTAAGCCTAAAATGTTCGAAAACGGCCGAGTGGCTTGGCAGCGCTCGCAGCTGGACTAATGCTGCATTAACTTACGGAAAATGCCAGGAGTGCGCGAGGATGAGAGAGACAGTCTGCGCTAAGCCATTTGTTATCAGCGAACACCGACCAAGTCAGACAGAACACTAAGCAACTAAATAAATATGTTTAGACGTAAACATTCCGAAGACTGTAATGCAATGAGGATATTGCACTACCGGGATCTCGTACATGGATTTTCCTGGCAATAAATATAATTTAAATTCACACCAAAATAATAGGTTTTTTGTTTCCACGGCCAAAGAAAACGAAAAAGTGAACGAGTGTCGGTTAAACAACCACGTCAATACTTTTTTTTAATGCACGTCTTCAAAAGTGGGAAATATAATTACAGAAGTACAAAGCCATTCCAATTAATTAACTGAATAACAATGGCGTAAAACTCGCTTATTTTGTTGAGATAACTTGCCCAATATGACATTTTTATGAAAAAGGTACATAATTTTCACTGTTTGTGTTGAACCGACTTCATGACTGTTTTTCGCCTACATCCGAACTCATATTTTTAGTAGCAGAACGCAAGCCTTGAGCACCAGAGCACTGCATTGATTCCCAATGCTTAGTATCAGCACATGGAATTTTCATTGACGCGTCTACATGAACAGTACTGTCGTGGATTCTCCACAGCACTTTACATACAGAATTTGTCCTAAAACTACGATGAACATCATTCAGTAAACTTGTTCAAATGAGCGAAAACTTAATCTGTCGATAAAAATTATTTTTATTAAAAAATGTTATCGGAAGTAGTCTTCTGCATGGAAACTACGCACAGATGCAACGTTTCGAACATTAGGAACAGTAGAATTTTCTAGCAGGGGCATTTAGTATAACAAGTGCAATGGCAAAGATCCATTGCACGGAACATTTTAATAAATCCTAGTAGGGTCGAAAAAATCCCGTCAGTAAAATGGAAAAAGCTAGTATTATTCAAAATGCAACTCATAAAGAATTGAAAATGGGTAAAGACGCTTCATTGTGTAGTCACAGATCGACATACTGTACGCTTCCGTGCTGAGGTCGTCATCGATATGCTCACTTGAGACAGAATTCTTAATAAGAATATATGGAAGGCGTTCAACACGCACGAAATGAGCAAGACATCAAAAGCAAGAAAAAAAGCGAAGGTATAAAAATCGAGGAAGAGGCAACTGATGGAGAACAAATAAATGATAAGAATGTGAAAGCGCTGCAGCAACTTGGAAATTAAATGAGAGATGATGCTGGTAATAAAAGTTGGCAAACTCTTAATAGGACGATGGGGAGAGCGACTGCTGGATCGCTGCAATGGCAGCTTAACGCATGGAAGATGGCACGAATAATTGTTACATGGCAACAACGAGGGCTTAAACGTACAAGGCATAAGATTTTAATAAAGCGTTTCTAATCTAATCTTTAATTTGTTCTACCACAGTTGCTCTGCACTTCAGTATAGAGCATGTCTTAGAATGAAAAGAAGACAACCTGAAGCACTTATAAAACTATTAATCAGGAAATAATTATTTGTACTAGAAGGATATTTTTCTGTAAAAAAGATTCCAAAACAGAGAATCATCTTGTTTTACAAAATGTTCTTCTTGTCAGACGTGTTTGGTAAAAATTTAAAATCCATTATAAACGAAAAATATTTATTCTGATACTAATACAGGAAGTTAATGCCTTAATATTATGTGAAAGCCAGTGCACATAAAATTAATATTTATTGAAATTTAAGAGTATAGTTAGTGACAACTGTGATAGGAGTCAATGAAATACTCTAAGTTTTCTGTAAACACTACCTTACTCTGGGAATTTTTTGTTTCACCCGATAAAACTTAATTCACACAAAAATATTCGTCTGAAGTGTGTGCATTAACTGCAATCAATCAATTGTTATCAGAGTAATCAAGCTTCAAGTATCAGTATTATTTACTAATGTACCTAAGTTAGGCTAAAACGGGGGAAAGATTGATACACTACTACACAATAAAAGATATGGTTGCAGCTGAATGTGAACACTCAAGCTTTTACACCAGTCACGGTGCAATTACGAGCGTCACAGAATTTGAGTGAAAAATAATAAATGGGAATACGAAGAAAAAGATTGATGGCCATATACCATTAAAAATATGAAAGAACAAAATTCATTCTTCGAACAAGATACTTAACTTCTATCAATTTCTTCGTGAATTTAATAATGAGAAAAATATTCACAATAAATAAAACACTAGTACTTTTCTTCTTGGCTAAAAAAGCTTTGAATTATTTCGCGTAAGATTAGTGGCTGCTGCAACCTTCCACCACCAGACTATAGCACCTCCTTTTTCGTCTTCTCCATGCTAATAAAACTACGATTTAGGCCGCAATACTACCACGGACAGTGGTACGTAATTCTCACATCAACCTTATTCTTACTAGCTATTAAATTCAAATCGTGACTTGCGCCACATGAAGAACGCGTCTTGTAGTGTTATGACATGTGTATATGAGCACCATCAAGCTTATTTCCACCACATAGATTGTTGATCTATCGAAGTAGTCAGGCTCACCGTCATAAGAAGTATCAGTAACAGTGTCACACTATTATCATCCTGAGGTAGCGCAAACCTCTCGATGTCGTGCCACCATCTGACCTCCAAACAGCGCTTGAAACCCCACGACTGAGCAGTGCCCGGATGTGCAGTCAATCACGCACGGAAACTCAGAACGCAGATCTGTACTTCACATAGCCGAGCATTTCTTACGGTGTCACACTGTTTACTTGTTGGCTCAATAAATTTCTCATCACTGTAGCTACAACAAGGCCAAATTCATGATGAATTTGAACCTCTCTATTTGAGCCCTTTTTACGAGCTTCTCTAGTGCTGTATTACGGATATAATTCCTCATACTTCACCATAAAACTCTTTTAAAATAAATTAAAGGTAGATTTAATACGAAAAATACTAGAATGAAAGACATTGAATACATTTATTTTCCAAAATTTAATACATACTGTAGGAAGAATTAGAATATCTAACCCTTCTTAATTTATTTTGTAAGTTCTGCAAGAAGATCTTTCGAAGATCAGGTGCTCTACCTTCTAGAGTACATGTATAGTTGAACGAAGTGCCTACAGGAGTAACAAATTTATGAAAGCCATCTTGAATGGCGGCATGCAGCAGATAGCACTTAGCCTCAAACAATACATTCTAGTGTTTTAAGGCCGAGTTCTGATGTACGGGAATGCATCCGTATTGTGATGCGGCTATTGCAAGTTATTCTGAGTAGAAACTGGATATCAACGGAAGCTGAGGTATTTACACAAATGATATGGTACAGAGAATGCAACAGCAAAAGCAAAAATTGATATAAAACAGTGCATGTTTCGAAGGAAAAGATGAAGCTTGATCGTATAAAGTCTTCAACAAGGTGTGCTTGGGAAGCAATAATACGAGGACTCCAGAAACATCAATAACCACTCTGCAGAAAAGTTATGATGGAGAGATCGTTTTGTAATTGAGATCCCCGCAAGTCGTAAAATAAAACTCCATGTTGAAGCGATCGCTGACTACGTAAGAATTGAAAAAAATTATTTTTGCAAATGAGATGCAATGAATAAAAAATCTCGTAATACGAGTATTGTTGCCAAGGCACCTTCTACAAACGGTTTTCTTGATTTTTAATTCAGTTCTGCAATCCTTAAACTAGTCGAATACCATCATACGTACAAACATTCGTTCGATTGCAAAAAAATGCTCAAGTAAATGCTATAATTTCACGGTACACTGTACTCGACGTCTGTCGAGTGTAATAGTCTGTAAAATATAGCTGGCGTACAGTATATGTTTCACTTTCTGCTCAGCAAATGGGAGGTAAAATGAACGGTCTTTCATTACGGGTACTACTGAAGAATTAGCTCCCGCTCGTCACTCTGACAGCTTTAATAGAAAAATGACATATAAAGCATGTACAGGCGGCTAATAAAAAGAGAGCACCAAACGAATAATGCATAGGCACGAGAAAATTAAAAATCCACGCACACATAGCTCGTGTGCCATAACATGTGCAAGGTCGATGGCAATGCAGCTGAGGAACGACACATGAAAATAAGGGCCTCATCCAGGTGTGCTATTACGAGGTCGGTCACGGCATTAATAGGAGGTCGATGGACTCGCCTTCGCCCAATACAGGAATGTTATAACAAATCTTGGGACGGCTACCCTCGATAACCGTAAATATGAGGTGCCCAGGGAGTCTATACATTAACTATACATAGGGGCACAAGCGTGCTGCTCTTGCTAAATCCTCCTCGCTACCAATCGCTTGCAAGGAAGCCACACACTACACATAGAGAATAATTTTGTTGTCGAGTCAACATTTACTTAGCGTAACGATACTAACATCACGACATCACCCTGATTAAACTCGTTCAATTAGATGTTCGATGTGCTCACCTGCACTCATAAGCACAACTGATAGACATCCATCTAACTCATAACTCTTAATCAGGTAAATATCATTTAAAATATTCAGGGACGTGTGCAGAACAGCAATTTATATTTGATACATATTGAAAGAATCAAACATTGAAATTTCCTCCTGTGTTGGAAGGGTAGTCGTAATTTAACAGAAATGCATTTAAGAAGCAAACACTTCTCATTTCTCTCACGAAGTTCAGCGGTTGATTACACACAACGTTGCTGCTGGCCACACATCCTAAGCCTCCTGAATTCACAGCTAGACGTCAGCGTAGCAACAGGTCAAACTCCAGTACGAATTGAACAATGACGCGCCTGACCTCCCCTGGGTCATAAAAGTGACTAAGGCCTCGGTTGATTTACAACAATTTTCGCCGGGCTTCAACTACCATCACTACGCCCATAAGATGCATCAAACCGAATGACTAGAACACTATCGATGCTCTTAAAGTTTACATTATAATTGGACCCAAGTTCTGTCTTTCCAACACATCCATGAGGAAGCGTTAAACTTGAATGCGTTGGAAGTGAATGAGGTGTTGGAAGATTTCTTTGCACAGTATATACGTACACAAAATTATGTATGTACCTCAGGAGTTGACATCGTCTGAACACAGTATATTTTTCCGAGTGCAACAGAAGTATTCGTCACTCAAAGCATCGTGAAAAGGAGCCGTGGTATGCAACTACTGCTATGTTTTTATGAATCTTTAAGCTGGGCAATAAGTTATTACTGTTGCAATCATGGACAGGCAATAAAAGAAATGCTAGCGAAGCCTGGCCTCGGAACATGATTATAGTGTGTCCGTCCCTGGTCATATATTATAACGCTAACTAGCGATATTCAACCCTGCGGACTCTTGGTTGAACAACGGAATTGTTTAAACTAACATTTCCCCTAACGGTTTTAAGCAATTACCCTGACTCGGCACACTGCATTATGATTAACACTTTACAACCAGATATGTATCAACTGAGCAGAAATGTAAAAACACTCGTATAATTGTTTATTTACCAAGCAATGCATCGTTATAGTAAAGTAATATTTCGCAATTTCGTTTGCACCTGGATTTCTTCAAATTGCGGTACTGAATTAGATTTTGTTATATCCCTTCCAGTCGTACGCGCACCCTAAAATAACGGTAGACGTATCATACAAACGTCCCACTGGTGAAAGCGTTTTATATGACTTTCAACCTATTTCTTGGTCCTTAATTCATCATAAAGAGCATTACCGTCATAGTTACCGCAATCCCTTCAATATTGAAAATATAAAAAATAAAACTTAAAACCTGAAACGAACAGAGACAGTACTGAACAGCTTGTATGTTATTTGTTGTCTGATACGTCAGAGGCGGTAAGAAAACTCAGAAATAAATATATGAGCAAAAGCCTAATTAGCAAACAGAATATAGAAGAGACAACCCAAACAATGGGGCTGCTAACTGCGGCAGGTCGCTGGGGAGACTCCTGATGAACAAAGCAAAGTCCCTGAGGTGTCATCACAAATGAGCTAACAAGATTGGCTCCACGCCGCTCGAGAGGAGATTGATCTGCAAAAATCCTTTATAATCTACATATCACGGTAAATAATAGTTCACCAAGGTCATATTTAATTACAGCATACACGGTTTACAATTCATTTTTGAGATTGCAAGTGTTCTTGCTAGCAAAGCGCAAATTTTCACCGAAAAATATTTTTCACAAGTATCCCATGGTTTTTTACTAATTTCAGTCAATTTTATTCTCTGTTAAGCCAATTCACTGTCAATATCAATCAGAAGTTAATTTGTATAGAATAAATCATCGCTCCCAAGTCAGCTCGTTCCCTTCACATGAGTCCATAGGCAGCAATTCCAGGCAAGTAGAATTTACGGACGGACTTGAATATTTGAAAAGCAAAGACGCATGTGCGGCCAGACGCTGTTAAATATCCAGACCAACCCTCGAAACCAGGCACACTGTCTGCATAAGTGCCCGCAATAGCCTGCATTATTCTGACGAAGAGACAGCGCTAGGCCTCCGGTCATAACAATTCTCCGCTAAAAATACCGCGCAGGAAATATGATCGAAGACCATGAATGTTGTTGTCCTCCTTGATCTCATACAGCTCTCAACTCTGAAACAATAGCGCTAAATAAACCAGATAAACAGAACGTTCGTTCACAGAAAACAGTACCCGCAGTCCTTGAGGATATCATATACACCTGCAGAAACCCTGTTAAATGAATGTAATGAAGTAGCAACTGCCTATTTCTTCTCCCGTTTCGTATGAAAAAACATTAATTCCAATCTAATATGCACCTGAACCTGAAGGATTTATTGACGAATATTAACTTCCAATAATGGCATCACTTGAAGAGAGCTTCGATTCCGATATCGGATATAGCTTTGCAATGTATTAATTACACTTGCACTTGAAGCTCTTACATCAGATCAATAAAATTCATAGACACTACTCAATTCAATACCCAGGCCTCCACATGTTTATGTATTAAATATTAGGTGAACGAGTTCAGAACGTTGGCGATTTTTAAAATTTAATATAAGAGTTGCAGTCGATTTATTCTAGAGGTTATTTTCAATACTTATTAAATGTAGAGCAATTCATTTGCAGGGACGATAGCTAAAATTATAAATTGAACTGTCTTTAATTTGTGCCTAAACATTTCAAGCGCCATAATTCAAGATGCTTTGTTTAGGATTCTAATCAAAACTTCGCAAAAAATTACTAAAAACTATGCTGTTTCAATCATAATAATCATAATTGTATATAGTTTAGAATTCAAATCTTTGCCCAGTTGTATAAGATAACTAATTTCAAATTTTTGAAATTAGTATAGATAGAACCTAACCTAAGTTCCATCGTTATAGGAGTACATTAGCCGTAGATTACATAGATTCAAATTCTAAGAACTTGACATGCTGAGACATTGAGTTGTAGACGTAAAATGAAATGACCCGACTACGCACCACGTTCACAACTGGATATTCAATCATATATTACAAGAGGACCTCGAAACTTGGAGTCCGGAATCCCTGGTCCAGAGTTGGAGGTGGGACTGCGGCCCTGGCCAGAGTCGCTGCCTCTGCTTCATTGCTCAGTAGTCGCTGGAGCGTCCCCGGTCGGACCTCAGTTTCCGCTGCTCTCGGGCGCGGACCGGTGAAGCTCTTCCGGTAATTTCATCCGTTGACCGGAAAAACTATAAAAAGTTTACCATCCGGATATAGCATAGCGAATACACGCGGAAGGAGTTTACAGCAAGGTGTTTCGTAAGTACGATGTCAGCCATAACTTGTAATAACCGTTTCTAAATAATCTACGATACGTACAGCAGAATACGAAGTTGACAATCAGCCTATCGTAAACTCTTGATCTCCGTAAAGTGTGATCCACACTTGTAATCCAATCAATAATCACTCCAGTACATGCTCTTCTTATTAGAAATGAGACCAGATTTTTTAAACAGGGTTAAGATGGCTGGTCAATTCAAACGAGTTCACATAATTTTCGTTGATTTTTTTCTAACGAAGTCAATGGCAACAATGCAATCACGGCCAGAAAAAAATGTGAAATTTACCGGAAATTCGAGTATCAAACTTAAAAAAAATAGCACACTCGGGAGCACGCATTTAACAAGATACATTTGTTTTTCATGAAAAGCATAAACCTTAGTTGTAATTTATTATCATATTAACTATTCACATGGGTCGGTGATAGAACAGTCAATCGCAATCAGAGAAGTAGTCAGCTCACTCATGCGATCAAAAGATAAACACAGATCGCACTCAGCAGGGAGAAACTAAAGCAAACGGCTAATATAATCCAAGCTCCGAGCAAAGCTTCTAATTAATCAGTTGCTGATCGGGGAAGCAGAACTTGAGACAGACAAAGCTGAAGTTACGAGGAAGAAGAAAGTGTTCCTTATAAAATTGAAGTCACTGGTAGTCAGACCAGTCAGACCAGTTCATGATATTCAGCATCGCACATTCAATTGAAAATACCACTTCTAGAATGGGCTGTCAGCGCTCATACAGAAATTGGATCTGGGTAAACTTTTTCAGCAAACGCGAGCATTTCATGAAATTGATACTGCTGCTCAGAACGCTGTGCAAACGAACACAACTTGTCCTATCAAATGACACCGTCCTGACTCAAATCAGGATCACCAGCACTTTGAAACTACAGTAAGTGAAATGCAGGCTTGAGAATGACGGTTCCGGCGGACGACAACGATGGATCGTGCGCGTGATGAGGTAGTCAAAAATACGCTGGCCGTGTGATGAGTCATCGTCCCTTCCGTCGTCAGCGCACGACTGTGGATCTTTTTTCTAAGAATATTCATTTTTCAGAGCGACCAAAGATCGGGAACAGGAGTTCCGCTGAACGCTCTAACGGTGGTAATGCAGGTCAAAATACCATGTCGCAAGTGACGAACTCGTCGGATAGAGAACTCGTGATGAGCGTTTTGTAACATGTTATCTAATGTATCATGTCATCTCATAAAAAATCTAGTCACGCATCTCTCGAAAATTATGAAGATGACCTGAAATTTTATCTTTATAATTTCAACATACAACACTCCAAAAAATATACTCGTCCATTTGACGTTCTTAATTGAGCTTCTCTACTGACACCTGCTACGGAGAGTACAAATATTTCAGGGGGCGCTAGTGAGAGAAAACTAACGTACCAACATGCCAAAACAAACATTTGCAGTGTATTATAACAGTTTGCACGCATTTATAGAGCATTATATTGTCGAAGCTTATACTTCTAATTCGATAATTTCGAACTGACAACGAAGAACGCTCGACGGCAGTCGAATCATCGAATTTTGGGCGTTCTAACCTTTCAATAGTGAATTGGTATATCTCAACCATATAACAATTCTCAAATAGTAACTTACCTAGGGGAAAGTCTCAATCCAATTCAATTAAATAGAAGCAGTTTGTCCTCAGAAAACACTGGTGCTATCATTCCAGAAATAAAATATCTGTTAGTGTATTGCAAATCATCTCTCCTACAAATCTGAGCGCTGTACTACATTTACAACACATCGAGCCTCAACATGGCCAGACGTAACGAAGAGCAACAATGAAAAGATGCACCAAATCAAAACATGTGAAGTAGAAAGGTACGTACAGCACAACACATTCACCGAGCAGTGTCTGAAAATCACTTTCATTAGTCGCTCCAGCAGTCATGCTTCAAGACTGCACTTCTAGTCAGCAAATGAAATTCATTCTGCTGTGCAGAGAGATTTTTTTCGTCCCGTTATAGGTTATGTTAAACAAATTTTAAGATGCTTCCTAAACCTATAAATGATCAGTATTTCCTCGCTGCTACATTAATAACTTTATTCCCAAAAATTTACCAATAATGACACATGAATATTAAACAAGTAACGCTGTAATACATTTCCTTGAGTCCCTCAACCTATGTAACCTAATAAATTCTAGTTCAATATTTTGACCTCATTGTATCGTACAAGAGTGGTGTGAATCTGAGTGAGGAAATAATTACAGTATTACCTTTCAAAACAAGAGGTTCATTTGAATTCGCGTCAAATTTTTCGCATCGTTTGAAATTAGTTTCTTGTTTTCGAATTATCCAAATGCACGTGTGCATTTTGCCCTTAACATCAAGAAACACCTGAAAGCATCCATCCTGATATAGTTTTTTTTTTAACGCTGACTCTAGTTGAACGGGAGGGGCGGATTTAGATTCGGTGACGAATGATTTGACAATGAAGCATGACGAAAATGTGCAATGACAGCTGCACTAGACAGCGTTTCTCAGCTTTCACAACCCGCATAGATAACTAGTACAGGCGTATCGTATTTCATGCGATCACAAAAGTTTCTTCTCTCGTAATTTCAATGCTATAAGACAATAGTGAGTTGTTGCGGAAAGACTAGGAGGAGTTACATGAAACCTTTTGTACGTATAATAATAGTGTGATGATGTCGATAATTGTATATAGTCTTTGAATATATATATATATATATATATATATATATATATATATCTATCTATCTATCTATATATATATATATATATATATATTTAAAAAAAATTAGAAATTGAGATACACACAGTACCTGCAATAGAGAACAGCGATCAAATCCTACAGCTCGCAAGAATACGAAAGAAATCGATGCGATGCTTCTTGAAGAGAAAAATAGGAATAGAATAGAAAAAACCTACGAGACCATACACACATTAAGTCAGGCCACTCACCGGAGAACGTGAATCACTCAAAACCGAGGAAAGGAGCTAGCATAATTCCCTTACATTTTCGAACATTTATTCTTATTAAGATGAAGTTGCACTTCACATCACTGCGATGTGTCCGCACTTCACATCACTGCGAAGTGTAAGTACTTCACATCACTACGATGTATAATATATGCACTTTACATCACTGCGATGTATATGCACTTCACATCACTGCGATGTATATGCACTTCACATCACTGCGATGTATATGCACTTTACATCACTGCAATGTATATGCACTTCACATCACAACATCATCGCAAACTTCGATCTTTCTCGAAGCAAACCCTTGGGAGCACGGACGAGGAGCTTCCCCCAAAGGTCTTCAGTCGAAACCGTCTTCCAATAACTCTACAATTCCGTCCAAAAAAGAACAACACGTGCGTGTCCACTGCACAAAGAACATACGCACCAAATGGAGGGTGGTAAGGCACAACCACATCAGCATCGCCCCTAAAACGATGTTACCAGAGCGAGAAGCAAGCAGCATCGCTGCCGCCACAACCGACCCCACATAACTTGATCGCTGCCAATTAGCGTGTGCGCAATGCTCTCATGACACCTGGACTGCAGTTGCCCCCTTGCTTCCAGAATAATTGAATGGAGCCCAGCACAAGCTGCAGAGCTTGCCGCACTGGTTGTATTTTCTAACTCCGTTTTCTTAAAATGAATAGTGTCCAAGTTAGAATACAAAATTCTATCAATTAAGTAGAAGTGCAATTAAAATGAAGTGGCACTTCGGCTTTGATAACTTTTTCATGAACGTAGAGCCAATAGAAGTGGATGAAAAAGTACACAGTATTCATCAATGCAGCTTTTTAGTATACAGAGAAATTGCAGTCACTCGGGAATTTATATGATCAATAGCCAAAACTGAAATGAAATACAAAATTAAAACTACAGTAATTCCCTCATATACTAAAATCTAAAATATCACAAGAAATTGTAAATGTGAGCTAAGATTTACACAATAATTATACCACGTGGCACAAGATTCATTACCTACGATCTAGCACCCAGTGATTTCAAAGATATTGCCACAAATCAACACCTAAACTTAAGACTAAATTTGAAAAATAAAAATAAACCAGAGTAGCATAAAAAATAAGAACAGCTTGTGATTTCACAGATATTTGTTTACCCCCAAATAGAGACAAAGAAGGACGAAAAATTATGAAACAGACCGGCAACAGTTTCAATAACAGTGACACTGACTGCTTGAGGCGTCCAGGCCGCGACGCTATTCGAAGAGCGCCGCATCTCCACTAAAACACGTCATGGGTTCATGGCGTTGCCAAAATAAATCCTCATTTCTGGATTAGGAAACAAAACTGCAAGCAGGCAATTTTAAATTTGTAAATGAGCAAGTGATTGCTAGAATGCTCAAACGTGTAGGTTATTTTGTTCAAACGTTCTCATTCAGATTATTCAGAGAATTTAGGCCATCACTGCTATAGTTTGATTTGGAAGTGAATACATTCAAAGAAAATTTCGCACACAGTGAGAAGAATTACTGAAGTTTGCGCAGGACGGCAGCCCACAAGTGCTTGAGTGGAGACTGCGATGTCGCACGACAGCGCTCATGGAGCATGCGGCGCTAGCAACAGAGCGGAAACGGAGACAATAGGGAACTCAAGAAGGGCTCAATAGGCTGCAACATCATGCAAGAGACCTGTCGTTTATTATTATACGGGGAAGAGAGAGAAGGAGAACGAACATTTTGCCATTGTTCTCGCCTCAGGGAAACTATCGGGTCTTAATCACTGGAACGATAAATATGCATGCATCGACTTCGCTCGACCTCTCTTTCTCCGGTGTGCTGCTGCAGAACTCTGCACGGTGTGGCAAGTAAATGCAGTATTTCGCCACTTGCAGGAAGGCAAGCATCGCAGCCACGTAATTACAAATTCGAGAGAAACCATTACTGGAGCAATAACACTATATTCACCAGGTGTAAGTTCCGGTTGGGTCATTTCAGGATGATTTAGTACTTTTCTCCTTCACACTGGAGGTAACCCTTTATGTTGATGAACAGTCGGGTCTTATTTATTACCGTTTCTGGAAGACCAGCACGTTTTTCCAAGACCATCAAAAATAGCACTATGATGACAGCATACCAAAAATTGAAAATTCACGCGTTACAGGAAGGAAAACATTTGTGAGTGTTGTCAGCAAAACGATTTTCCAGCCACCGCCCGTGAGGAAGCAAACAAGTAAGAACAGCAAAAGAAGTGCTAGATAATCATAAAAACAAATTTAAAACGGATTCTCCTCACTAGCGCCGCTGACCCTACAGTGGTGTATACTTGAAACGCCCATCCGCAGCATCGTTTGTCCTTAACACATTCTTTCAGAGATAGACACAATAAGCGGACGCACTCCAGGATACATTCACTAGACTCAAATTTCCCTAGTTCAGTAGAACCTTTAAGATTCATTTTGCGCATGTGCTTTACAGCTCATGTCTGATAGAAGGCTATTGTTGGCCGTAATGGTTTACCTTATTTACCTTCACCACGTTTCTAAAAATGCTCAAGAATAATTTTCACGCTATAAACTTTAAATTATAATGATTTCATGTTTTCCTGTTTACCTCGACATTTTCTTGCACTTTGCTTCCACTGTAGTCAAGTGGTTACCTTGTGCTGTCATGTACGTATTTTGAGCCCCACACAACATTCGGATTTCCTCGTGCTTGTAAAGTAAGGGACCAGGAACACTGACGAACTGATTTGATTAACTTAACTATTTTCTCGAACTTCTAAATCATCGCTACGAGTGCCTGTGAGCGTGTAACTCACATCACAACACAAGGATAAGAACACCCACCGGCAGCATGATCACTAGCCTTAGCACGTTAGCATTTAGAATCCAAAAAAAAACAACGTATATATCATGTATACCTAATTAGAATAAAGTTTCTTTCCTCTCCTTCCCCTCTATATCACTTTTTTGAAGTGATCAAATTTCTATACGATTTTCCTTACTCGTATTCAGTCACAGGTGCACAAGTAAGACCATACGATTCGTGGAAAATAATGAGCTTTGAAGAGTGTGAAATATGAGTAGTCGGAAGCGCTGAGAAGCATATGTAGATGCAGGTTCTACTTTACCAATTTATCAATGTGGAACAGGTGAACTTGTAGAAGCATACATATCTACTTATTTTACGTTTTAATCAAAATACAAAATACCAATCCTTTCTGAAAGTCCCAATTGGCAAAGAGATACATTCGATACAACATTTTTTATGTGTCGCAATTTTTTACGCAAGATAAAGACCAGAACCTGACAATACGAGAAATTTCCTACTTTGAAACGATGTTGAGAATTGAATGATTCCTAATGAGAACAAGCTTTGAACGCCACAGTGAAAAACAAACGGAAATTTCTCAGCAGACGAGTTTAAGACAAACACCTTTAATAAGGTTACTCTCGATTGTAACTTTAAACAAGGATTCTCTATCTCTCCAAAGGTAAACTATATTCTTCAATTCCTAAAAGTAGTAAATGACCAGAAAATTATACTTCGATAGAAAGAAACAAAGGTTCACTCGAGTTCAGAACTCTCGCAATGTGAGAAACACAAAATTAAGGCAGCATTCTAAAATAGGGAACAGCTGCAATTAAAAGGGAGGGACTGCAACACAGCCAGGAATGTTAATCACAGAACTGCGACACTTGAGGATGACACCCTAGAATCTAAAACATGCACAAAAAATGTTATCATTGATATGAAAACTCTATTTCATAAAGGAAAACAATTGGACGTAATAGAATGTCAAGTTGAATCATTAAAGCGCTGAGTCATCACAGGATTCAACACACTCGATAAGTATTACTAATGAACGCATTCCATTACTAGACAGGGCTCGCCCACTTTTGCCAATATTTTTCATTTCAACAATAAGAAAGAAATTTGAAGTATTGCATTATCAGTTTTGAACAGAAATCATCAATCTATAAATTAAAAACCAACAAAATGACCAAAATAACTATGAATGCACTAATAGAAGCGATGGAAAATAATTTATTTTTAAATCGGAAAATAAAAATTCACTAGTCATCTAAATTTTGAATTCCATGAATATTACAAATTTTATGTGTGGCAATACCGGTAAAGGAAAAACTGCAGAACGACATTAAAACACGCGTGTTTTACAAATGCAGAGTATGATAGCTAACCGAGCAAGAGTCAGTCAACATGAACTGCAGCAAAAACACATTGGCTCTACTGAAAGACTCATGAATATAGAGTGTATGTATTCAAAGCATGACAGCCCCAGAATTTAAAAGTGGTGCAAGTGTGAGCACTCAAGACGAATGACAGAGCTGCATCGTGCCAATCATCTCTTCATAATAGCAGTCCGCAATGAGACCCCGTGATTAGAAGGAAATCGAGACAGTTAGACGGCATTTTCTCCTATTATTTAGCAATCGCCTTAATTAGCATGACATCCTGTTAGGAACTTACTCGCCTTCCCTGCTTGACTGTCATAAGAGGCGTCATATCTTCAACTGAAGCTGGGATACTCGTCTTAAGGAAACATAGTACTCAAGACTTCAGTTATATATGATAACGCAAGAGGAACAACTGTAAATTTTACGCAATAGGACGACAAGTTAAAGAGCAATTAACGGTGCGTTTGCGATTTTTTTTAACAAGAACATTCTTGCTGAAACTATCATTATCGCCTATCATATGAAGTGAGCCAAGTTCTGTAGATCTTCAGAGGCCCACGGAAATACTCTAACTCGTTTTGCAACCATTGAATTCTTCATTTTTACATCAGCGGGAAGTACCTACTACTTTAATGCACGTACTAAGATCTTGCTTCTCGATCTTTCCCGCTGTGCACTAAATTTTTTAGTAACGAAGAACCTTAACTTGAGTAGCGCTAATGAAAGCAGAATCAGCATCATGCAAAACTCATAACGCGTCATGACTACTCGCATGTTGTCGTTCATATTTTCCCATCGTACAACATGCACTGTATTCATAAGACAATCTTCCACTTAAGCCTCATCCCCATGATGCTCGATGCAAAGTTCATTCAGCACTTAATTCCCGTGTCGGAGAATTAAAATTCATAAAATCCGAGCGGGCTGAAATGCATGAGTGCCCTCAGATGAAAAATAAATCATAAACTAACTTATTTTATTTCAGAATCCACTTGCAACATTTTAAATTAAAAACAAGCGGAAAAAATATGCATATATGCATGCCTTGTTATATCTATTACCAACTAAAATATCGTGGTATAATTTATTTATGAAATTTATATTCAAATTTTTTTATGTAAAAAATAGCCTGCATAATACACATATCTAAAATGAAAATTAATTCGATACCAAAAAATAACAGCTTTTCTGAAAGCCTTAAAACACAATTACAAAAAATAGTATAATTATAATAATCTTGAATTTCTCTTGCCGGGTGGAAAAACTAGAGAGTTGTAGGAGGCACTGAAGACGACAAAGTTTACTGACAGGCATACGGTGGTCCACAATGCAGGCGTTACAGCAGGCGAAATGCTCACTAGAGTGTCCCTGTAACAGTGACTGCGTTATGCAGCACACAGGAGTGTCCCTGTAACAGTGACTGCGTTATGCAGCACATAAGAGTGTCCCTGTAACAGTGACTGCGTTATGCAGCTCACTGGAGTGTCCCTGTAACAGTGACTGCGTTATGCAGCTCACTGGAGTGTCCCTGTAACAGTGACTGCGTTATGCAGCACACTGGAGTGTCCCTGTAACAGTGACTGCGTTATGCAGCACACAGGAGTGTCCCTGCAACAGTGACTGCGTTATGCAGCTCACTGGAGTGTCCCTGTAACAGTGACTGCGTTACGCAGCACACAGGAGTGTCCCTGCAACAGTGACTGCGTTATGCAGCTCACTGGAGTGTCCCTGTAACAGTGACTGCGTTATGCAGCACACTGGAGTATCCCTGCAACAGTGACTGCGTTATGCAGCACACAGGAGTGTCCCTGCAACAGTGACTGCGTTATGCAGCACACTGGAGTGTCCCTGCAACAGTGACTGCGTTATGCAGCACACTGGAGTGTCCCTGTAACAGTGACTGCGTTATGCAGCACACAGGAGTGTCCCTGTAACAGTGACTGCGTTATGCAGCACATCACAAGATGCGGGCTGTCGCTGTCAGGGAAGTAACTCAAAAACTTTTCTTACTTTATCATGAATCTCACGTTAATAAAAGCATCATATTGTGCAGTAATAACGAACAATTTACACCGAGAGCTCATTGACCACAATAAAACTTCCCAACTCAAAAAATGAAATTGAAACAGAAATAAATAAAATCATATAATAACAATTATACAGAGCTCGAGGGTAATGAAAAAACCTTAGTATGAATTACTCACCAAAAAATAGAGCTGCTTATCAAGAACACTGCTCTAGAGAAAAGGACGTCCTAACAAAGGCACAGGTTATTAAATATAAGCAGCTTATAAAAAAGCGAGCAATCACTCAGTGGAACAAAATTCTTATTAGAATTGAAGGAGTAGAAAACAATGAAAGCGCGTATAAAAAAAAATATATATAGAGCATTCATTATTCTTGTATGAAAAATGCTCGTCTGCATTTAGTTAACAATTGAATTAGCGACAGAAAGAATAAACTTTTATTGAATGACGAGAGCAAGGCATCACTCATACAAGATCTAAAACTTCACACGCTAGATAAAATGCTGCGGTAAGAACCATCTTCTCGAGCATTAAAGTTATTTAAGCACAATTTCAAATATTTTTATTAAGCAGAATCCAAAAGAAAACTCGACAATTAATTTTTTTAAATAATCGTACCACGTTTATTTAACACACACAACTGTATAGTCCATTAGCAATAGTTAAATCGTGTTAATCAAGTTTGCTCTGCAAAATATCTGTACCGTATTATGCATTTGCATATAAGAGAATCGTTTGAGATACAGGAGCATTGCCTTAATAACCCCAGGTTGGACGTGAGCGCATCATCACGAGGAGCAATCAGAGGGAAGCTGCGTGCTAGGACTGTGTATCTGGACTTCAGCCTAATGGCATTCTTTTATTTATGGAAGGAATGTATCAAAATAAAATTGTGTAGGTTACAATGTTAAGGCCTGGCGAAACGAAACTCCTAACGTATTGTCTGTCAAGAACTTTTACTTGTGTGCACGCGATCCCGATATCTGCCCTCCATTCGAAATCTGCGCTCCTGTTTTGGTTCTGACATTCTCACTCTGAGCTTTGTTACCACAAAGCAAGTCTTAGAGCTGCTGGTGGCCAGGCCGCTCGACCGTAACTGATCTTAGTAGCCAGTAAGCGATTACATCGGAGCACGAGACCGGAAGGACGGAGATGGTGACCCACCACGAACACGCAAGCAGCCCTAGCCCACTACACCGTCTTCACAACTAACAAGGTCGCGTCAAAAACTGTGGTTTATTTCATTCAAGAAGCAAATCAGCGTCCTACGTAAGAATTAACTTTTTCTGTATTAGTTCTACACACATCTAAGCAAATAAATGTGCCAAAATAAATTTCACCAATATAATCATTCATTTAGGAAGTCACAACAACGGGAGGGAAAACCTTGGGAATTTCAGCTTGGAAACCAGAATTGGCAAACATGGCCAAACAAGTTTTAGTATGTAACGCTGTTTGGCGAAACAGTCTTGGGTTGAATAGCAGACTGCAAGGGAAGTCATCAGAGCGCGCCTTGCAGTTAAGGGAAAATAGCAGTCTGCCGTCCATGGCACATGCGCTCGACCATATTTAGAAAGCTACTCCATGGATATTCTTTAGGAACGGACTATAGGATTTTTTTTTATGTACAGTAGGAGCAAATTCATCTACAATGACAAAAAACACAAAAGTAATGACATTTTTACAGATTATTCACCCCGTTATTTCCATACATATATATATATATATATATATATATATATATATATATATATATATA
>VCRD01000067.1:182669-331551 GCA_006783055.1 Trinorchestia longiramus | reverse complement strand
ATATATATTTATATACATATATATATTTATATACATATATATATATATATACATACATATAAATATATATTTATGGATAAATTCACAATTGTCATGCCGAACTGGGTTGGTTACTTGAGGGCCGTTTTTTACATTCCCTGATGAGCTCTATAAAGAAGCAAATTTACATGACCTGATAATTAGATTACCAAAAGTACTGCAGGGTCTTACTTAGTTCTCTACATAATAGTCTAAACTGACAACCCGATCGCCCAAAGTACGGGCAATTGAACATGGCAGCTACTTTCAATGCTTCCACCAATTGTGAGTTATAAAGTGTAATCCGTTGTCTGCAAACAGAAAGACGAAGTGCAGTTAAATCGATTACAAAATGAACAAAGTGTACGGTAACAACTTTATGAGTGAGGTTGGGATACAGGAATGGTGTAGAAAATTTTAACAAGGGCGAACCGACGTCCATGAAGAAGATGGGCATGGACGAAAGTCCACCACCACAGGCGATCTTGTACTCGTAATTATGTAGAGAAATAAGTAACACTCTGCACTACTTTTGGTAATAAAATTTGTATGTTACGTAAATTTGTCGTTTTTTATAGCCCATCGGAGGTTGAAAAAAACAGCCTCGTATCTTTGAAACGCAAGTGTGACTTCAGTTCAAAAAAGTTAATTTGTACAAAAGCCATTTATAAATATTTCATTGTTAAAAACAGATGCTAACATGAACAACATCAAAGACGGTAGAGTGAGATGTCGTTCGTATGATTAATGGGACGCCAAAAAATATTGATAGAAAAGGCCACCTCAGTTGCAACTCCAAATTTCCCACCCTTTGCTATTAATATTCACGAAAAATACATGAAAAATGTAAAAACTTAAGACAAAAAACGAACTCTCAATGGAAACAATACCTCGAAACAACACTTCACAGTAAACTCACAGATTTACCTACATTAATAATAAAATTTAAATATGCATGAATATTAAAATAACTAAATGTCAGACATTTAAAAGAATCCGAAAATTTCCAGCAATGAGTGAAGAAAATCTATTTCAAGAACTACCGTCTTCAACAGATTCCACCTTAACTTCTCACTCAGCGTAACTAATTTATTGTCTTTGAACTCATTTCATCGCCATAAATATTGAATAACAAAAATAATGACATCATAGTACCCTTTACCCTAAATAATTATTGATTGATCTTCATGATGCACATCAGTTAGTTCTCTGTGTTGTTACGAGGAGAGTGTAAAACAGAATTACGACGCATTAATTATCGTCTACAGGCTGTAGTGTATTTCACTGCAGGATTTATGACATGATTATGAGCTATGAATGAGCTCAGTGCTTGAGTTGATCTCAAATGCTCTGAGCAAAAAGGAAATATTTTAAAATTTATTTGATATCGCAACTAAGTATGGAGAAAAATATTTCGGTCAGAAAAGAGGTTATTAAAATGAAAATCTTCATGGAGAAAGATGAAATTCATGTATGTATATAAAACAGTTGAACAGAAATAAGCTACAGCAATAAACGATATCAGATAGCTCTCACAGCATCAAAATTCTTGTGAAGATGAAGTAGCGGATTTCATCTAGCGTGCTATGGCAAGTCGAGTTCAGACGAAGAGAAAGATCGCGTACAAAACGCTTTAGTACAGGGACCTAATTAACTCTTTAGTGCAGAGGCATCGGTCATAAGTCATCTTAACTAGCATATAGTTGTGATGAAAGCCGTAGCAGACGCGGATTACAGAAGTAAATGCTTTCAACAGGAATTTAGGTCTCTGTCTCACATCGTGAAGTGCTGCGCAGTAGGCCGCTCTTAGGCACTATAACTCAACTCCAATAGCGCTGAATGCAATCAAGACAAATTGGCAATAAATTATGTAAAGAATCAGAAAAAGCACATAGAATAATGAGTTCACTGAGACACATTGACAACCAAAAGTCTTGAAGAACTTCATATATAATATATTATACCGCCTGTCTGTAATCTCCTTACTGTCCATTAATATTACAATAGGGAGAAACGGAGCATAAAAACTTTCGATCCACTAATTATGCAATAAATTTCGTAACAGCTTTAATCAAGAGACAGCAATTTACTCAGAACGAGCAATAGAACTGATGCCAGTTATCTTATCATAAATTTTGTATGATTATTCCATGATAACCAGAGGAAGCTTACGTCAAGCGCCAATTCCAGAAGGTTATTTAAAATTCAAGCACTGAGTGTAATGTTCAGAGGCTTAGCATCCAGTATTCACGAGACTCAAAAGAGAACACTTCAACTCGTGTAGCTGGGCTTGTAAATTTAAAAAATTAATGCGTGGATCACAACGCATATTTTTACACATTAACCGCAGATGAGAATTTTTTGAGGATCATCTTGCTCGCCAAATAAACTATTTTGACTTCTCAGAATAGTCGAAAACTATTGACATTAGCCCTATCAGCTAAAATACTATTTCATGGCGTAAAATTTTAATATGAATAAAAGTATGTAAGAAAGGGAGTTAACATCTGGAAAAGACAAAAAGTGTTAAAGTAACGGAGTAAAATTGTTCCACGACACGCCGACCATTTCTTGACATGAAAAAAATAAAAAATAAAAAACAACACGAATTTTAACTTATACAACATAGAATTATACTAGTTCAAACTAGTGAACATTAGTTTCTCTGACGTGAGCAGTTAAGCGTTAATTAATCACAGAACAGCGTAAGCCCACTGTGAGCTCACGAGGACAGACACCATCAGTATATATATTATATATTACATTATAAGTATATATATATACATATTTGCTAAATGGTGACCCAAGGAAAGTCCCATCCTAACGTCATCTTGGTCTTCATCACGTTTTTTGTGAAGTAGAAAACGAGTATTAAGATAAGAAAACTCCGGTAAGGTTTGAAACTTTTTAATATAAGCTTCCAACAATTGACAATGACGGGGAAGAGCTGATTAAAGCTGCTTCTGATCACCTCAAACAAAAGAGCATTAGCTATTAAATTCGGCACGTTGAAAGAGATCTAAAAACACGCTCATGTTTTCAAGTGAAACGATGCAACCAATGAACTTGTAAAGACTCAGTGAGAATTCAAAACGTTAACATGTGCATCAAAAATTACCTGACTAGTAAATAGTACCATCATTTGCAGTAAAATATGCTGAAGTAAGAAATAAATCGAAAATAGTTAAATAATTCCAGTGGACCACAGACAACCCTGAGATAGGAGCCAGAAACGTAAAGTGTTAAATCTTTTATCAGAAGTCCAAGGATATGAAGCTCGCGTAACAAATGAACCTAACCAATCATTTACAATAAATATTTTTTAAAAAGTTCACCATTATGATAACGATATTCTCTTATTTTGGGTCTTCCTATCTAAAAAAACAGCACGTCTCCCATTACCATGCAAATAAACTATAATAATATATTGCCACACTACTATAAAGAGGAGTGAATGAAGTCAATAGCAGTTAATATTGCCCTTTTAAATGTTGAAAATGAATTTTGCATGCTAAATCACTTGGTTTTAAATATCATTTCGCCCCTCTATCTGGTGTTTTGCCTCTTTGTTTTCCTCGTGCCAATGATGTTCTTAAACTTTCGCTCAACCTATGAGTTATACTCGTATTACATATGACACGTTGCTAATGCACTAATAACTTTTCAATGCCTCCAAACGACGCTCAACATTAGGCCAAAAGCAGAAGCTTAAACGGACAAGAAAGTGAATGCTATATTCTGAAGTTGGTTCGTTAATTAACGAATCTCTTGAGGTGAGCAAATCCGTATATTTTGCTCCTTTTCAAAATGCAGGAAAGTGTAATCCACTAAAAGGCGCCGAGCTTCTAAGATTGTATCCGTCAAAACGCTTTGATCAGTCATTTAAGTGGACGACACTTCCCTCCGTAGAAGACATCGCCTTTTCATGCTCTTCAGGAAAACTGACACCTCTTTCTAATTTTTATAAAAGGAATTTTTACTGTCCATTACAAAAAGCCAATGCTTCAATCACTTTCACAAAACTATCTTTCGCTGGTTTAATTTCGTCCGTATATGGGCGGCCGAGTTCCCAAAGATCCAGCAGCGTCAACATTCGATCCCTCAAGTAGTCGTGCCGGATTGCATCACGTCCAGCAACAGCGCTTTTTGCCTTTGATCGAAGCACTTCCGATATTTTTAAGAACTTAAATTGTTCAAGCCTTTCTTTAGGGCCCAGGTGTTTGCATATCATGAATAATGAATTTCTTCGGGCGGCAACAAGCATTCCTCATGGAAATTAAAAGTGCGAACGTCAAAAATCCTCAGACTTAAACAACTGTTTACTAAACGATTTAAAATGAATTTAGTCGACCTATTCAATACTAGTGAATTTCAAAGCTTTAACCTGAAATCAAAATTCCGATTAGAAAATCGACCATGATCAAATCACAAACGTGAAATTTAAAAAGTGAGAATGACTTTGACAACCACTTCAATGCTCATTAATTTTTCCTTTTACTGCTCGTCCCACGCGTGAGCCAGACAAGTGTATTTGCACCAGTGCACGAGAACAGGCGAACAACAGCCATACGCGTTTTTACTCACATGGCCAAAGCAAAAGACCTGAAACATCTAATTATACATTGTTGTCCAAGTAAACTTTAGAGCAATATATTCTCTCAGTGCTGTTGTCATGGTAGCGTTGAACAATCATGAGTCTTACTTCCTCCGTCAAAAAAAGTTGCAGCACGGTTGGGAAGACATTTGGGCAATAATATTCCAGAAAACATTCGAAAAACGAATTCTTTATCTTTGATTCTTATTAAGTATAATATGTAACGTTGACAGAGCAATGTACGTTGAGGTTTAATGCTTGAGTGAAATTTTTAAACTTGTTCCATCTGCCCAACTGTTTCCGACAAACGTCAAAAGTTGCGCGTACCAGCAGTAACCGATCAGAAGCAGTATTTGCATAATGTACCATATTTTACACTTTATTTATTTTCAATGTTCATTTCATTATCGAATGCTTTTTCTCCCATGGCTAAAGTAGTCTATATCTAACCAGGAATAATCACCTTGATTAGTGATTTTTCTGTCGCAGCCTAGTTTTAACAAGTTACATTTAGCCCTTGACTTGAACATTTTACAGTTTTCCCGTATTTTTTAGAGAATTCTGCATGGCTACTCGAAGCTGTGTTACAAAAATACAGAGATAATCAAAATAAAAAAAGCTAGTAACGATGAAAATTTCTCAAAAACTTCTCAAATTAGCACTAATGAGGGTTCCAGCAAGTAATTTAGAATCTATGTTCCAGTGAAATGCTCGAAAACTGAAACGCAATAATTTTTTTCATACTATATGACACACATCTATTTTAAAATTAGAATGAAAACAGACAGTGGAATATCGGAACGCATGTCATTTTAACACTACAGCAACATATGAATATTCCCAAATTACCAAGTATAAAACAAACTCTTTCCAATGTACTACAGAAGAATAACGACGAGTAATGATTCACAAAGCATTTGCTAATTAAAAGCTCGGGTAGTTTTCTTAGGCGTGTCTCAGTAGGCTTCGAATTTGATGGTTGGAGAAAGCATGAGTCCATCACGTACGCAAGCAGCGGAAGCCATCGTTCCGAGCGAATAATTAAGAGCTCAAGAAGCTCAAATGTAGCCGAGGCCTTTTCAATGGTTCAGACATGAATAGTAAATGAAAAATAGTCAGCTCTTAATGGGATGGAATCAATGATCTAAAACGGACGAGAAAAAGTGTAATGAAGGCTAAGAAGCAATTTCTTTGGTGAATTAATTTTGTATGCGGATAGAGCTATAAAGAAACACGTTTTGCACCACTAAATGAAAATTAAATTCAAACCTTTGATAACTTAACATGGAGAAGGTACATTGACCTCGATAGCTCTTCAAAAACAGCTTATCTAAAGATCACATCATTCAAATCTAAATCATAGAGAATGTGTCGTACCTAAAAAATAAAGAAAATTATGGTCAGCTGGCGTAAAAAAACCTAGTTGACTTCGTCACCGGTGACATAAATGGGAGGACGCGTTGCACAACAGCGCGTGCATATCACGGAGACCTCAGTCCATGAGCATTTGAAACATAACCGACTGTTAAATGTCATAAGAAACTTTAAAAAATTCATTTATAAATATCAATGATATTTATATGTTTATATATAAACTATATGTCTATGTAAATATCAATGATAAAGTGCATTGCAAGCTGAGCATTGCCTCGACTGAAAACAAGAATTCATGTGTTGTTTAAAACGCAAGTTTCACAGCGCAAAATAAAGATGCAGCCCGAACAAGTTACACAGTCACGTGGGACTGACTTGCGAGTTATTCAAGGAAGGGGCATGCCAGCCTAAACAAACTTATTGAGCTGCGTAATAGGGTTATTTATCTTCACATACAACACTGGCGTGCCAAGCAACACGTATGTTAAAAAGCAATGTTCGTGAATAAAGCTTGCACTTGAATTAAAAGTTAACTCGTATAATAAAAAATTAGGGCCCAAAATATCTGCCACCCTCAGCAGCGACCGTGAAAAATAAAACAGTAACATCCAAGCCTACCCAATTGCCACGCTAAAACTATAACACTCGTGCATGACGTGTTACTGATTCTACAGTGCATAGCTAGGAATAATCCCTAGGAACATTCCGCGTATTTCTCCCTGAATTATTAATATTCCCATAGTGTTATTATCATTTAAATAACTTGGTAACATCAACAGGTTTCGGGATCATTGAATTACAGCCATCAATGGCTTTGGTTCATTTAATATCAGTTACCTAAAATTACTACCATCAAAACTGAGTTCAGCCATTGAAAAAAAAAACAATACACACATTGTATAATACTTTCAGCACATAAATTCACTAGTAAATGAATATGAATGCTAGACTATTTCTCCAGTAAATTCTGAACTGCTTCTGTCTTCTTCGCGAAAAATTTACAAGAACGTCAATCGTGTAATTCAGAGGACGATCATACCAACTAACGTCGACGAGTTATGGGACAGCTCAACTATGAAACTGCGTAATTACCCACCGTCAATTTAATAGCAAATTATCTCCAGCAAATTTACTTACGTTGGTCGTGAACAACCCATGAACTGACGCATACAATAAAATGAAGGTCATCAGTAGGCAATATTAAACGTATCAATATGGATTGTATTTGTGAGCGTGAGTGAAAACAAGTAGCATCGTATCAATAAACGCTTCGCTTTAGAATTATTCTTAATGAAAACCCACAAACTCTAAGCACCCGAGTGACATCCACGTAAGATACAAAGTATTTTATATTCAGGAGTGTCCATACCTCCGTAACTTTATACAGCTTGAGCTTATTACAATTCGTACGTATCAACAATGCGCAATTCAAATAATCTTATAATCAGTATACGTGTACGACAACTAAAACTATACGAGGATACAACTTTAATCGATAGACAACATTTGTTGTTGGTCGTACTAAACCTCCATTAAGTAAATAGGACAACGGCCTTCAATGATGATAAAACACGCAATACCGACGTAGTCACATAACAAGTGGAATTGCAGGTCAGAGACAGCTGCAGCTTGCTATGCGACTACGAGATATGCCTCAAAAAAAAAAACACCATCGCCACCGCAGCAGTCGTTGGCAAGTCCACCCGCAAGGTCTGCCAAAAATTTCTTTTCGTCATTGCTTTCAGGCAGACGAAAGGAGAGAACGAGACGCTCAGAATGAACAAATGATAGTGAAGGCTCTCAGAAAAAAAGCTGTAACTTAATTGTTAGCAGGATACGACGCGCTTCGTGCCGGTGTTACTCGTATATGCAACATTAATAATTAAAATTGCAATTAATATCAAGCTGGCAGCAAATAAAAAATTGTAATTAATATCAAGCCGGCAGCAAATAAAAGAGTGCAATGAATAGCACAGTACAATAACTATTCTTACCAAAACTCAGCAGAGAGTTGTAATCATTTTGGCCGAACGCGTTTGTAATAGGACGCAAAGTCTTTATATAAGAGGCAATGCTATTATTAAAGCATACCATTACGGTGCATGAATTTATAGCGGGGAGCTAAAGATCGCAAACAAATTACTAATTGGCGGAGTAAATGTTCCAATTGAAAGTGTTGCACAACACGAGTCAAAGGAGTAATTAAGCCTGAGCACCATATGTTGCACGAGGTGGTGCGGCAGCAGCAGCAGCAGGGCGGCCACTTATGGCTAATAATTATTTCGAAATGAGGCAAATCATAGAATAAACTCCATGAAATAGACAACACGATAATGTAGAATGACTAATTCATTGATCTTAAGCTTTTCTAGCCGACTGGGATGTTTCCCATAAAATTTGAAAAATCAGAGCGAAAGGGTTAAAATTCCAAAGGCAATTGATTTTATTTTTCCTGTAATAAATCACAAAGGCATACTTATGTAATCCCTCGTTATAATTTTAAGGATGAGAAACATGATTAAAGCAAACAATTTCAGTAATTTCAGCGGGTGAAACTGGAACAATTAATATTGTAGTAAAAGAAAGCAAAGTTTAAAAATTAGTAAACATTTTTGGCACAAAAGAGTACGAAAATAACAGGATAGAAGACAGAACAAACAACAACAGCTACTTTTTGTAGACCTGAAATAAAAAAAACACTCCGGAGCATCCGTAAATTTTGCATCGCTCAAGGCAAGCATTTTAGCCTGGAACACATCATGAAAGCTAGAAAACAAGTCTGTGTCAAACGCAAGGTTTGTAGAAAATTCAAACATAATAGGAAAATAAATTATGTATCAGTAATAAATCCTTAGCATTCAATACAGAAGATGTGAAACTCTGAATTAATTGTTGAACATACATGTATTTCTTTAATGATTAAACATAGATTAGCCCTAATAACTGTGATAAAGAGATTTTACCTTGAGTGAGAGCACATGGAAAATATTAAATTCAGTTACTGTAGCATAGGATTCAGTAAAATGTCAATAAAGAGTGGTAACATAAACTAAAGTAAAATCAAGGACACTGAATTTGAGTGCACAGAGCTCTCAGAAGAGGGAAAGAAAAGAAGTTGAGTTATTAGTGGACTTTCCCTCTGCAGACTCCACCTATCAGTTTTGCTGATTCTAATGTGAAGAACTACAGAAAGACTCCTGAAAATTTTAAACGTCGAAGAAAATTCTACAAAGAAATATTTTTATTCCACGGTGATTGTTGTGAAACTCACTGGAAATTTCTCTTATAATGCTACAAAACTTCTCATTTCTTATGATGCTTTTTACCAGCATCGGAGGAGTGACACAGCGACTTCTCGTCTCCTGTTTCATGAGAGGCAGTTCGAAAATGAAGGTTGCAATCATTTAAGAGAGGGACGTTAACGCATTCGTGTAGTATAACAATCCAAATTAGAGAAAAATATTCCTGGAACCCTCTGTTTTGCATATATCATACTAAATACATTTTTACAAAATTGTATTTGGTAAGAAATTGAAAATATAAATTTTGCCGCGTACTTAATGTAGAGTGTGCTTACGAGCACCTTGATAAAAAATAAAACATAGTATAGAATCAAGTACTACTGTAAACTACTGTTTACAAGAACTACTGTTTATAGTAATCCTTGTATAGAATATATCGTAAAAATATTTTCCAAAATTTCCAAATGCGCCACATGCAGGTTGTTTGAGGTACAACTTTTACCCACAAAATTTCAAAGCATGCATAGAAATGCAAACCAGCCATGGCATCTTTTTGCAATGCCATCAAACCTGAAAATTATAAGAGGATAAAATATATGAATACGTTCGCATTTTAGGTTCTCTTTGATGAAATTGTGACAGCATTTTTCAGGCATTCATCGGCGCCCGAGAGAGGAAAACGAGAACAACATGCGTTTTGAAACAAAAGCCGCCATCCACAGCGCAGGCCTCCATTACCACAGAGAACATGGCTGGTAAAGTGGTCGCTGTGCGCACATGAAATGAAATTGACGTTCCACTGTGAACGAGTCAAACCTACGTAGTACTCGTGGACAAGGAACGAGTGTTTTTTACCGTATGTAAAATTCATATACACTGAGTTTGCTCTGTGAGCGGATTTTTGATGAATTTCATGAAGCAATGGCGTTCAAAATCGACCAAAAGATATAGAGTTGATGTCAAGCAAGTAGCGCGTCCAGCGCAGTGTAATAAAATTCTCACGTAAGACAGTTCCAATAGCAGGTAACTGAACTGCAATGCACAGCAAAGAGCAAGTACCCTGTAGACCTCGGAAGAAAATACCCACGTATGTTATTATGATCATAAATTATTATTTTCTGTTGAATTCGCCCATGAGCGACGCATTGTTATGAGGTAGTAAATGCAAGCATTGCATTTTGCAGGAAAATTAAACAGTAAACTTTGTGGTACAGCCAGCGCGGTAACGGCAGCTAATACCTAGTTATAAAGCAGACGTCCAACAATAAACAAAGAATGATATGGGTCAGTGTAATCCTAAAATGAAGCTAAGCAGGGACAGTCAGCAGAGACTTCATGCGGCATACATCGATGAGTGATACCATTTTGAATCTCACCTCAACTTCAAGAATATACATATATACTTTACGAATAAAATGCATTATTATTAACACTTCAAAACCTATACTTTTTACATTACAAGCCTGTACGTACAGGGCCTTTTCCTTCTACTAAAAAGTTTTCCTATTGGCTCATAATTGTGTGTTTGTTTTGCATGTATAAGCTTACATACCAGTTTTGTATACACTGAAAACGGCGAGAGGTATTTCCAAGATCTTTTAATCTCCTTAACATGGATGTATGAGAGACATAGACTCGGGATTCTGAAAAGATAACTTGATTGCAAAAAAGGAAATGAAAAATGTCAGTACATGGCAAGAATTTAATGCCAAAATTCCTTAACAGAGAAAGTTGCAAGCATCGTCATGTTACGAAGAGCAGATAAAAGTCTAAATTAAATTCCTGAAACAGTCGGCATTATTACGGGAATGAAATACTTCTGAGTTAAATAACAACTATGCTCGAGCGTTAAAACATCACTTCCTCGAAACAACAGGCAATTAAGTCTAATCCAAGGACTACGAGCGATAGACTACGACAATGTTCGCACTATGACAGATGGGGTTAACTGAACTCAGTGAACTGGCCTCCGCTACCGTAGCCAGCTACATGGCGGTGCACGTCCTGGTTATAGTAGTCCTTGGTCTAATCTTAAATGGCTAGCACTGGGTAAAATTTATATTTGCTAAATTATTGCAAGAGGGATGCAGTTATTTTTTTCGATGGAGATGACACCCAAGCGTCACGTAGCTTCAAAAATTTTTTTTCGGATGAGCAAATATTTGCAGCACACATTTACTAGAATTAATTGCGTTACTTTCCTGCGTGTAGCATTAATTTATGCGGCGGGTGCGATAAAAATCAACTTCGGATTAGGATACTAAATTTGGCGAGCCAATTTACTCTGAACTGAGGGAGCGTCTGCATGCAACCGTACATTCAAGTTCATTAAGGTGAACCATTGCATCCGAGTTAAGGAACATTGAGCGGCTGTGCAGACACGAAGCAAAGGGCGACGAACAAGGTAGTTACCAAGTTGTTATAACCAAGCTGCATAATTTATTCACACATGAAGGTCTAGATGATGAGCGCACTAAATATATCATGTAGGTCTGACTTTAATACAAATTCAAGTCATGAACTGACCTACAACGGAAAATTGTGCCGGCTGATGTATGTTGTATACCTGAAGCTTTGAACGCAAGCTAGAAAAATACAGGTTTCCTGTGTACTGTTGCGTGTATTTCACCGTCTTACCAACTCTGTATGCTGCTTACTAATGCTTATGATAAAATTTCATATACCTATTAAAAAATCAGTGAACTGGGCTTAAAGTAGCAGTTAATCATCTGTGAATAATGATAAAGTCATTAGCTTCTCCGTGGGACTTTGTATCAACCCAAGAATGGGCCAAACGGCTTGTTCCTATTGCCTTATTTTATTCTAGCTTTTAATCAAGCACTTGTGAGATTGTCAAATTCAATTCCTCATCCTCAATGCGAGATCGTATCTGCGCCGAGTCCTCTACCAACCTCATATACCTGTAGTCCTACTGGATAATAAGCAAATGCTGGGCACAACTGCTCTCGAGGCCAAATCCTCACGATAAAGACTGTTTTAAAATAAGCAGCTCATCATTCACGGCTCGTCATCCAAAGCAATAACTTGGGAGGCAAAAAATTGGTCCTACTTAACATAATAAGCCGCTTTATATTTAGGAGACTTTGAGAGCGAGGGTAAATCTCTGGGTTTAAGAAACCCTGGCAGCCACTGTTTTAATTGCCAGGATTAAAGCGCTTCCCCTCGAATAGTTAATCATTAGACAGGATGAGGGACGGCCATATTATGCTCATAATTCTTAATAGTCTAAACAGCGCTAAACTGACTGACAACAGCATACCTTTGAAGCTTGCCGATGAGCTTGCCGTACGCGTAATGTCGATTAAATGATACAGATGCAAATAAGAGATGAGAAATTAGGAATACCAAAAAGGATGTATGAATTGTAATTGTAAGAAGTTTCATTGAGCTAAATAGGGTAAGTCTACCTCATAAATAATCATTTCGTATAGGGCTTAACAATTACTTCTGATGAATTCAGGAGACCATTACAGCGAGAGTAAAACTCGCTAAATTTTTCATTCAAATAATACCACGAGAAATAAAATTTCAACGTTTCGGTTCGCATAATCTGCAAAATGCTAAAAAAACGGTAGAAAACAGATACCAGTAGCATTACAAAGAAGCAAAAATGTAATTAGAAAATAACGAAAACAGCTGCAGTTCAACCTCAGATCCTCACTGGGAAGGAGTTGTGGCTGAAGAATTAAAAGGAGTTAAAGTAATCAGCCAGAATGGTTTTATAGCTGAAACCCAACATATCTGCAGTATGCCTAATATAGGATTAGGATTTTATTCAAAAATTTGTACAGTCTCTAGATTCAGTAATACCACAAACTTCTAGCCAGTGGAGACCTGAGGTCAAACTGAAGCTGTTTGGTCAAATCTCATTACAATTCTATTAAATGCCCAAATATTTGGCAACTGACGTGAATGGTTGAGGAAAAATTTTATTCCCAATTTCCTTTCAACCTGCTTAATGCTCTGGAGTTCACAGAATGTGAAGACAATAAACGATGACTGTTGTTCAGTGAATGGAGAATACTGTTTGGAATGACGACTAGGGCTGTGTACTTGAGTCATTTTTAAGGATGCTACTTTCGAGATGAAAAGCTATGAAATGTGAAAATTTATGACACTCTTTATATGAATGTCCAATCTCAGTGGTAGTATAGATACCTATGTTTCATTAAAATGTGGCGATTAAATATTTTGATGAATTATTGTTCAAATATCCCTATCTGTAAATACATATCTATCTCTAAATATCTACCTGTAAATATCCCTATCTGTTAAATTCCTTCCTTCAAAATTGCAGTTCAGGAATCGCAGACGTCCTGTGAGGAGCACCAACTTTTCAGCTCACGCCAAGGACAATTCCATTTTATTTAAATTCGCGAAATTCCCAATACGAGGAACTTGACAGGCAAAACCGTCAAGCACGACACGATTCTATAAAAAAGAGCTCTTGAATTGTTCTTGAGTTCGTACTGAAGACAATTTTTGGGAGTTTCCATTAAATAAATATAAGATTCAAATTCCAAGTGCCAGGAGAAGAGCACTCACCGATTCCTATTGGATCCATTTAACCCCGAGAGCTCCTGGAGGCCACTTAGAGAAAAGCATTGAACTGGAAACATTCTGGCGACAGCCACAGCTTTAGCCTTTGAGCCTGACGTTGCTTCCAAGAATAGTGTTTCACATACACTTACCTATTCTCAGTTTCATTATGTTATTAATTTGCTATTAATTGCACAATCAACGTTTTTGTAGAAACAAAAAGTGTAAAACAAATTATCGACTCGAGTGAAGTTTGACTCGAGGCCTCCAGAACTTGGGTGGAACGTGTGTAGGCAAAGCTAAACTTTAGTGACTTGGTGATCCAGCATCCATGTGTTATTTTAAGAAAACAACGCAATGCAAGCTTACAGAGTAGTAAGGATGATTTTACGTTGTCGTAATTATATTTTTCTTACATACTTTTCTGTAGGAATGGCTCACGCTTGGTAACAAAATTGAGTTAAATAATTTAAAGTTCTATTATCATGGCTTGCAACGACAAATTTCATCGTGTTAGAGAAGAGAAAGAAGAGGAAGCAGGTCCAACGACAAACATACATACATGAATAAGACGCTGCTTGCAAGAACGTGAGCTAAGCGCCATCAGAACACAGCTCTTTTTCAAGCAGGTGTTTACTTTTACATCTACATACTGTATAATGGTAGGAATAGCTCCTGCACGAGTAATTTCGAGACGAGACTGAAAACAATTCGTACCTAACGAATCAAAAACGTGGCAATCAAAATTTTGACTACCCATTGCGTGACAGCATTCTTCGCTGCTAAGAGCAATTAAAACGAATAATAATAAGAAAAACTGGCTAAGTCTTTTGCTCAAAAACTTTGCTTTTATTGAAATATGTTCATTTTACAGTATAACTGTTATTTTATCTTAAATCAAACGTAGAATGTAAAATAAATTGAAAATGAGGACAAAAAGAAAAGAAAAAGCCTAACTGCAAGCAAAAAGCAATGCCTTATAAAGTTCAAATTTATATAGCACAATAATAACTAAAAACAGAATATCTAAAATAAAAATATGAGGGTTTATAATAGATAAGGTTAAAGAATATTTAGTGAAACACCTCGAATCTCACATAGAATTTAATACTTAGATATTTGAATTCAAGGCCCTTAAGACTAACATGAAGTTAGATAACATGAATGGCTCGTGTACCATCAAGTATGACAATTAACTGCGTGGTTTAAGATCAAATTAATGGTATTAAATTCTTTATACACTTTTGTAAATCCTCCCACGCGGTAAGCAACAAAGTGAAGTAACCAAAAGAAAAGCACGAAATTGGAAAAGACATCTATAACTAGGTGCAAATAATAAAACGAATACTGTGAAATAACCTAACAACACATTTAGAATTGGAATCTAAAGTCAAAGTTGGTCATCTCTCCCACACGGAAGCCATTAATGAAGAGACTTGTTGCTTCCGTGACAGAATATTAAGAAGCACAGGTTAGAAGCACCTGAAGCACGGAAGACTGATGAGTTTTTTCGTTCCAATGTTTACCATAGTCATGTTCATCACTACACAATTGCTACTGTGAAATTAGTGCGCAGTGGGTCTGGGCTAAACCCGGGAATTACTAAGTGATTGGAAGCAACTGGCACGCTGGCAATAAATTGAAAAATGTCGTAGCATTTTGTAGTTTCCTTTGGGCAACAAATAACATGAAATTTCATAGATAAAACCAGAGTTCAAATACTGCCTTTGAATATCCATGTTTCATTCACATCGAATAAAACGCGACAATAATTATTGTATGGACGACTTTATACGGCCTTGATATCGAAAACGTATTAAAAAGTAATTAGTCATCACGCCGTGATGATAATATGGATAAGCCCTGAACAAAAGATAATCTACATTCGATGTATCGACCTTTCATGCCAGTGAGCTCAGTATAAATGTATTAGTAAGCACTTCATATTCACGAACTAATCTTTAGAAAGTTCAATTGGACAATGAGATGTAATAGCACTCGTAAAGCAGTGATAGATCAGCTACATTGATAAATATACACGGAAGTATGACGAACGATGGTATAATTTTTTTCATTCGATTCACTGATATAAAATTTCAATAATTTAATGATGGAGAACGCTGGAAGCCCCGAACACATTATAACAGGTAATAGAAAGCGTGTTGCAGCGCCTCCGACAGCGCTGGGCGGTCACCTGCAGCGGTCACAAAGGGTATCAGACTTACGAGCTCGTAAGCAACCATTGGGTGCCGGGCTCTACACGGTCAGAATGCCAAACCAAGCTAACGGTTCACATGCAAAATTCAATAAAATAATACCAAATGCTCGATTTAATTCCTCGTAAAACTCACCAAGAGATACTTCGATTCTTTCTTCCAATGACGTTGCTTCTGAAGTATTTTAACGGTAACCCTCAATAAAAGTATTTCGTTGAACTTGAGAAGTTTACCTCAAACGAAACTTGATAGTCTTATTGTATTATTTCAATTGAGCTCAATGTAGAATTTTTTATGAGCACTCAACATCCAAGAAAACTGATAGTAAACTTCGATCCGTTAAGCCATGAAGGATTGCGACTCGTAACGCAATTTCTAGAAAATTGTTCTCTCGCATACGAGTGCTTTATTATTGAAAAAACCCTAGGTAACGAAAACGAATTTTACTGCAAAACAGGACAACTGGAACAAAGTTTTTCGACTTTTTTGTATTGAAGAGGAGGCGATTGCGTGGCTGCGTGCTTCTCACCCTGAATGCAGGTCTCCCTTGTCGCAAATGTCCCACTGGGGCCACAAAACGCTCCAGCTATTGAACTGGCGCACGATTAAAGAGAGACTGAAGCCATGAAGACCAACGCCAGCTTAACTTTGCGCTCCCATGCTCTAATTCCGAGGCACGGAAATCTGGCCGAGATTTTTTGGTAAAAGATTCATTGTAAGGACGCATTGATCCATACGTACTTTTCAATTCCCAAGTCCATCGCAATTGAAGCAGCAAAAATATTTGAAATTTCTTTTAAATTCTTATTTGTTCAGCATGGATAGAGTAATTAAGAATCAGTTAAAAACTACGAATGGTCAAAAATGTGTTTTTGATCTAGTTTATCCCTCGCTGAGAAAAGCGATTTCAGCGGTGACTGTGTTCTACAAGTGAGTTTGACATTGCTGAGCAAACTCAAATTCAACACAGAGACCATGATTGTAAAGCATATACCATATATTCTAACGCTCTTATCAGTTAGATCTTGGAGAGTAATGAAACGAATACACTTCTATTATAAACCAGTTATCTTTTTTAAAGTATATAAAACTTGTATTTTACCTAAAAAAAGAAATCTGAGTGAAAGATTTCGTCTCAAAATACTGTCGCCAATTTTGAAACAGGTAAAAAACTTTACCCCAAACTTTACTGACATAATGAGTTTAGCTGCATACAAAAAAAAATCAATAGATTAAAAACTTCCGGTCTTTTTGGCACACTGAGGCAAACCAAGTACAGGTTTTACTGCTGTGGTCACTAGTAAGTACTCGCTCTGAGAAAATTGTGATTTTTCGAGTTAAAAAAACATTTTACTGGAAGCGTTATAACCATCTAAAATCCGCAGACAGAATAATTGTTAACTTTAGAACATATGAAAAATAACTATGCTGTTCATATAATTCAAGGCTATCGAGTCAGCTGCAAACGGGGTTACCAACCGTATCTGTTTGAATAGGACCCAAACAGGTAGCATTTCAACACGACAAAAAATTCAAGATCAAAGCAGAAAGCTACATATCAAAGACACTGTTGCTCGAGGTCGGTATTAAAGAATGGCGGCTTCTTTCTACGAGAGAGAAAGAGACGTAGCAAAAGAAGAATTGAAGCCTGCTTAGTTACAAAAATAAACCCATAAATCCGTTGCGATAAGACGAGTATTGCTGATTTGGATGTGATTTCACTGAAGAGGGATTTTGCAAGGTACACTGAGGCAGACAGACTTGACCAGCCTGCTACCCGACTGAAGCTCAGGTATCATACATACACATCCCCAAAGAACGCTAAGTCTCCAAGACACGCTGAGGAACACTGCCTGTTAGCGTACCTCCTGGCAGGGAGATAGACAGGAATGTCATGGCATGCGTGTCGAAGGTAAACTCTGAGGTGTCACAATTTGATCAACTTACACCACAGAGCATCGTAGTTACGTGTCTAAAGGGACGAGCACTTCAAGTTATTTTTAAAATGATGAAGACTTATCGACAGCGTAATGTCGGTTGCCTGAGAGCAGTTAGGTGTGCAGGAAAAGTCATTTGCGCGGCGCTAGCTCTGATGCTTCCTGCGATATCCCTTTCCGATAGTCGCCGTGAGGACGCACGGAACACAGGCGCTTCATCGGACTTCCCAGCGAGCTGCCTTCGCCCACCCCTCCATCCTACCAAATGAAGCTTACTGAAATAACTGGCGTGCTTTTAATGGTGTCATCTGCATAACAGTGTTAAATGTCAGCTAGTTTTAACAAAGCCGCGAGCAAAAATGTGAGGAATATGTCAGTTTCAAAATAATGGCTCGTGCTTCAGTATATTGAATCATCTTCAATTCCTCCTGTCATGTTCATTTTTTTATCCGTTTCTTGGATTACGCCACCCATATAAAAGGAGTATGTCTTGAGGTACATTCATATGCAAGAATATATTAAGATCGGATTATCACACCTTAATCAGTCAACACGACTTTCAAATACAGTCAACAGTGGGGGGAACTTCGTTAAGTGATAAAAATAAATAGAAAAATACAGGATAAAACAGTTTATAAAGAAGACTAAAATAAGGAAGATTAATAATAAAAATGAACAACCGTTGCTGATCCTGCGGATGGTGGCTCAGATTTCCTGCAAGGAACGCCTGGTTAATCCAATCTACAGCTCTGGAATAATTTCTTCATTGGGCATGATACATTTTTACTGAGATTCTAAAAAATAGTAAATCGTTCTTTTTTTAGCGCTTTTAGAATTACCCTTGCACAATGGCGACAAATCATTCGTACTTTCCGATTACCTGTTCGTACACTATGTCTATGAATACACAATGGTTTTTACCAGATAAAATTAGAATAAATAGCAGTAAAAATGAAATCACCCTGAAATTTCTACGACTATTAGTTACTCAGTTGTAAGTATTTGAAAAACAGGAAACTTTTTTCTGGTCCACCCTGTATATACATACTATATACACACTTTATAGAGGGTAACTGTAAACAATGTTAATAAAGAAATCAGCTAGGCGAGTGACGTAACAGACAGACACTAGTGTTTAAGAGGCACAACTTCTACTCACATAGTATAGATACTACGTCCGTCAGTAAGGGGTGACTGATGCTACCTGCATCGGGCCATGTTGAGGCAATAGGTCATGCGTGGGTATGGGTAACTGCAGGGATTTGATATTAGCTTACCTTTCCTTGTCATTCCAAGGTATTCCAAGATTTTGAAACGACTCATCAAGTAGTGCAAAAAGTTACGCTTGCGCAGTACTCAATCCAGTTTGGGTTACTTGAATAAAGCACTGTCTACTCTTTATTTACATTTTACTACTCATTCATCTGAAGAATAAGTTATTCCAAGTCAGCCTTGCGAAAATTATAGTAAAGAATCGTTATGTTTCTTCCAAACAGTTCCTGTCTTACCGAAGCAAGTATGAGATAAAGAAACTATTTTTGTATAATATTTGCAATGAACATACTAAAACGGTCTGAATTATTTTTTTGATTTCAACGTAAAATTTATCTATAAAGTTGTTAATCAATGGAATGAAAACGAATTTAGGTTGCACGCTAAACCGCAAAGGAAATGTGCTGGAAGAGCAGCGTAGTCTCTGCTGTATTTATAGGCACAACGGAAACTAGACCCCAGTGTACACGAAATGTCAACCGGAGGAAACAAAGGTACAGTAGTGACGCTGAGTGACCACACTCTGCATTCGCTATTGAACATGGTACGAATAAATGACGCGTGCGACTTGGTAACGGAACTATTCAGAAGCCCGTAACGAGTTTCAACTGAATGAAAGAGTCAAAACAGAAATCTAGCTATAGTTACAGCAGATCACGAACCCTGACCTTTTGTTATATGAACTATCAAAACTAATTCTATTGAAACATCGACTCCATCATAAGCTTACAAGCGCAACGCATGAGAAGTATGTTTGTTGAAAGCGGAGACAACATTTTGTGGATGTTTCCAGACCTAATACTTACCAATCAGTGGCACTCAGTTATAATTACATGCTCCGTCGAAAGATATTGTCTGCCAGAGAATTCAATCTTGATTACATGTAACAAATTCTTATCACCGTATCCGCTCGACGAGTGCTTTATCAGCGGCAGGACCGCATTCAGGGAAATAAAAAGTTGTAAGAACACAATAAATTAAGTACCTAAGACACTTGAGTTGACATACGAAAGAGAAAAAGAGCAGAAAATACCTTAAATACTGGTAGTTAACTCCGTAGACTTTTATATCTAATAGATTGCGTTCTCGCTGAGGAGCACTGATTTCCCAGGTCCACTGTCCAGGACAACCACCAGGACATGTCCTAGAGTGAAGTTCCGGAACCACATGACCTCGATTAGCCCTAATGACCCATTATCCTTCCTGACGTATGTTCAAAATAATCAAGTTTAGTCCTACGTTTAAAATTTTAGAGTCAGAAATTTGGTATATTTACATGAAAGATGAGTAAAAATACGTGATAACCAACGAAATATTTTGTCCAGTTGTAAAACAACTTGGTCCTTATAGGGTTTAAGGAAAATCCCCAACCTGCGTTAAAGAACAATCTTTTTCAAAGCACGTACCTCCTCCCCTGTTCCTCTTGTGTGAAAGGACAAAGCTTCCTTAAACTTTAATAGAAAATTATTTGCCATGCAAATAGTAAGCTGCAACCTGGTTCTTCTTTCATATGTCTTCTCTTTCCATATATTATTATATATTATTGCAATCTGGAAATTAGATTGAGACCGATTTTTTTTTGCATCGCCAATACGCGCATAAGTACAAATACTCGTACGTCTAGTAGTCTGATACGAACCAGTTAAATTTCAGAACCACAGTTCGCAGTAATTCGTACATGCAACCGCTGTGCTGAAATCGTGGCCATCGAACTGCTGAAGTGTGATCACAATACTGCTACAGTTGTGGTCACCATTTCAGTAATAATGCTATAATCTCTTCTGATTTTCAAAAATACTCAGCAAAGTTTAAAAGCACAACAACTGAGAGCGAAATCGGTGAATTTTGCTTCCCCGTAAGATTGATAAAAGACTGACAATATCATGTTCCTTGACGGAGCGCAGCGCTGCAGCAGAGCACCAAGGAAGGTGAAGCATATGACGGGCGTCGAGCGTATCTTTGTCCGTCACGCTCATAGTGAAGTCGAGCGACCATGTCGAAAATAACGGTACAGCCGAGCAGTGGCAGGCAGGGAGCCACACGAACACAGCTTTAAATTATTTTAAACGAAACGTGAACTGCTTCGTTTGGACAAGCGCGATGCCTGCTCCAAGTACTGTTATTCATAAAAGATAGAGGAAATTCATAACTCGATGGTATAGAAGAAAAATCAAATTTATGAAAGCGATTTCCCCTCCCCTTCTGCTTTGAAGATCTATCAAAACAGTCATTTAAACTAAGCTGCCAGTATACTTTGCAACAGAAAACCTTGATTTGTGAGTTAACAGACAGAGTAACCTACCTCAAGTTAATGTCTAAAATGGATAGTAAACTTTCGCGTCCACATTACAAAAATGGTAAGTAATATTGGATTGATACATTCAATTATAGCACAGATGTTAATATTTTGATGACCCTAGTTCAAAATCAGACCATCACATCAGTTCTGGCAGTACAGGTATCTGCAAGGCTTCATGCACTCCTAGCAGTATTGACTTTCATTGATATCGGCAGCTGGATATCAACTTTAGCTCATTGTGAAGTCTCGTGTTCTTATAAAGCTATAGCTTCACCGAGTAACTGCTGCTGTTAAAATTAAAATGCTTCAACTACATATATCTAAATTCATCTTTTTAAAAAAATGTTATATTAATCCATAAACCACACTGCTCATTGCATAATTGTGAAGACCATTAATACAAATAAGTTGGCACAGTAATAAATGATGGTTGCCTAGCTTCTTGCCCTCTCAGATTGTATGAAATGAGATTACATGATATTCATTGCCCAGGATAGATTTACTTCACATCACCTCTCAGTTTCTCTTCTTTGCTCTAGTGTTTTTCACATACTAAAATTCAGTATAAATTCTTTCCTGCTACCAAAATAAACACAGTATATGTATTCACAGCGTAACTGATTTATTACAACTGTTACGCCACATAAGGACCGGGATACACCTTGCTAGACCGAAAGCATCACCTACGTAGACCAGTAATGGTCACCTCACTCAGGAATAGACGAGTGAAGGGTGACAAGAATAGAAGTGACTGAGACAGAGTTCACCGTAACGACAAATAGACAATGAATTTAAGCCTGTTGCATACTCAAATTAATGTACGAAAATAAATTTTACAGTCAATACTGCTATATCTGCTGAAAGTAGTTGCGAGCATCTTCAGAAAATCATTTCGGAATAAACGATTTAGTGTATATATTTAGTGCTGAGTTGAAAACAACACCACTTAAATGAGCTTTATAACGACTTGCAAAGCATGCTTTATTTTTGTTTTTGTATTGTTCCCATACTTTTCTTGCATCTGTCATACTATATATCACGATAGCATTGTTATAACAGACATTTACATACATATATGTTTTAGTACTTGGCATTGTGAAAGCATAACCACTGTTTACAGTATAATCATCCAGCGCATTTGTGCCATTCATTTTACCCTAACGATAAGCACTTTCAAATCCAATGTTACATATTTCATGTATCAAGGTCATGGGAAATGAACGTTTATTGTTACGAGGAACAAATCGCCCTGGAACGATCACTAGTACGGACGCTAGCAGCATGTTTTCCTTGTGAGAGGCTCGAGAACTCTCATCTTACGAGGACCTCTTAGTCGCCAAAATATAACGGACAATGATCTTCAGTGCAACCTTCTGGAGGAGGTAACAGATTCACGGGTTATGTTTTGCTAATAAATTGAAGCGTGACGCACAACGACGTTTTAAAGACAAGTAATGAGCGCACACGTGTAAAAAGGAGACAAAATTTCACAGTACACAATAATGACCTTTCTGTACAGGCGATCCTGAGCAGCAGCAGCGTTTGTGTCAGTGTCCAGTAGTGTCCGACATCGCACGGTCTCAGAGGAATGTGCCGAATCAAGATTTATCAATCATAGAATGTCTGATCCTAATCCTTATGCTGAATGGCCCAAACAAAACCTGATTCTAAATTACTCGCTGACACGAATAATACGAAATCTGGATCTAAAGTATTTGCTTAATCAAATTGTGTATCCTGTTTTGGACTGCGCAGTTTGAGGTCGGATCTTTCACCTCGTGAATAAACCATCAATATTCTTCAGTCGTTCGGAAGACGCAGCTCCGTCGAGTTACTCGGAAAGCTCTCATAGTTCGTTAATTTACTCTAAGTATTTTCCAGAGGTGTTCCAAGTTAGTTCCGAGAGTTGTTATTAAGCTCCATCTAATATACTCGTATCAAGAAGAAGAGTTTCACTACTTGCTGGTACAATCTGCCGTCTGCTTCATAAGACGAGAACCTGAAGGACGAGAACCTGAAGGACGAGAACCTGAAGAACGAGATCAAGAAGCACACGACATCTGCATGAAAACACGCACCTAAAATGCGGACATCATCGAATCTTTCTTAAATTTATTCAATTACTAAATTGACTCGTGACATCGGTGTAATTCAAGTCATTTAACGTTTAAATTATCATTAATACATTATCCTTAAACAATTATAAACGAAGAAATTTCAAATAATTTTTCCATTCAACTGCATCATGTGTACGTAACAAAATTGCAGAGTAAGCCAATTTGATCAAAATCAAACGATGTTTTGCTTTACCTAATTTAAATATTTAAAAACAAAGTGATAAAAATTAACACTTTGACTCCGATTGCCTGACCGGTGTAAATCTTCACTTTGTACGCATAGTCACTAGAAAGATCTGAAAAAATTACAGAACCTAACCTAAGTGCTACACATACGTACCACTTCGGAGTCAACGTGTTAAATTAGCTGATAGTATAAGACATAAATCGAATTATTCAATTACCATTGCTGTGCGTATTGTATGATACATAGCGAATCAAGATTCAAGTTTAGTATGAATTAGATCCAAGGAAAGTCCACAAGACACCACATTAGCGGAGTCTCGTACAAAATTTAACGAAAGAATACAAAAATATTACACGTTTCGGTTTATGGCAGCTTTCGTCTTAAGCTTGAATTGCCTAGAACTAGGGAGACCTCACAGAGAGAAGCATACCTTCACTTATAAATCCTACACGAGTTAGCCTAATTATAGCAGCGCACCGCGACAACTTTTCCCTGTATGTATTTCTTTAGTTGGGTTATGATAATGAATGTAGATTATGTCTATGGTGACACTTCTGTGTATTACGAAACGAAACACCCTGAGAAGTAAGGATTCCATATTCTGACACTGCTAATACGACCAAGGTGACTCGGACTCCTTGTGAGACTCGTCAACTCATTCTAGTAAGAGTGTACGGCTCAGTTTTGCATGGAAGAGGAGGCAATCCGGGGCTTTACGGGCAATGGACCGAAAGCAAATCCGGACCGAATTCTGGCTAGGACGAGCAACTACAGATTGGAAGTTAATCGCTGCGAAGAAATGAGTTCTTCGAGCTCGGTCACGGGTGAAGAGTAATCTTGGAAACACTAACTTGATCAGCACTGCTAAAAATTCCGAACATGGGAACAAAATTGAAATTGGATTTTGTTCTTGATGGAGAGAACGAGAAAAAGGAAATCTTTCCATGCATTGAAGAGACCGTGCAAGATAAGCCTTTGGTAGTTGGTTGGAGCGTTGCATTGGGTAGCTGCAACACCAACGCGCAAAATTTACAAGTAACCATCTAAGAGGGAAAGATGTTTAATTCTATACCAAACACTTCAAGCCTTGCATAAGTATATTATCTAGAATTATATAAATAATAACTTCATAAAAACTATTACCAGCAACAAAATTATTTACGCTTCATTCAAGACGCATACAATTTTTCAAAATAAAGTTAGAGATGTAAACAAAACACAGTGGCCTTTCATACAGCACACGTAGATGTGAGTCGACACAGAAAGCACCGTAAATGAGATGGTCGATTACGACAAGCAGTAAGAGCGTTCAAATACGATTTTATTGGCTCACATTAAAATAAGAAGCGAGGTGAACACTCTCTGAGTAGCAAGTGATATGATCCCATGACTAATTTCCGCCCACAGGAGCTCCATTGATACTGCAGTAACGGTCAAAGTTCGAATTGGTTGCAAAATTGACGCGCTGCCTAGCCCCCTTACAGAACTCGGTGCAGGTTTAAGCGGCAAATTCAGCGCTCACAGAAGCCTAACGCAAGAGTTTCAAACGTAAAATGAAGGGAATGTTTGGCGCTTAAACTCTTTCCCAAAGAGCTTCATCAGAGCGCGGTGTAAATATTTGGAGGTATTTTATCATCTTTTAATTGCAATATAGGAAAAAAACTAAGCATTCGACAAATATATTCCTCTGCAGTTAGGATAAGCTCTGGGCATAGAGAAAAATGAACAGAAACAAGAACTGGCCAATCAATGCATGACAGAAACAAGAACTTGTTGAAATTAGAAAAGTAAGGAAACCGCATATGATGAATAAATCTTCTAACGAACAAACTGCCAATAAAATTTTCAGAGGTCGCACAGGAACATGCGACCATTATTAAGTTGAAATGAGCAGTGCTAGAATTATGTGAACTAGTAGCAGTTTAGAGACTTTCTCAGGTTAACAAACCACACGAAGTTCGCGGCTGAGAAGCAGTCACAGAAACATGACCAAACACTGGGCCCGCGTTCCCGAAGTCCATGCCATGGTGATGCGTGTATGGATTTTGGCCAGTGTTGCAATTGGGGCAATATATTCAACACCACAGCCATTCCAGACCCTAGATGTCCGACATGAGAAGTGGCAAGTTAGATAATTCAAAATTCGTTGTTCCAAGTTTAGAATTTGTATTTTGAACTTTATATTTTTCCACTCTAATCTCAAATTTATTAATTTTTGAAATCACTCGAAATCAAATTTAGTGTAATACTTAATGTTTTATGAACTTTTCACTAACAATTCTTGATCAACGAATATGAAATTATTATTCAATACTTTAATATATTAGGATTTTTTTTTAAATTGTATATTTTTGATTTTTTATCAAATAAAACATTTAGAGGTCATCCTTAATTTTCGGTCAAATAAGTCAGGCATCAGAGAAACAGAAAATACCTAGTTTAACACGTTGACTCCGAAGTGGTACGTATGTGTACCACTGAGGTTAGGTTCTGTAATTTTTTTAGATCCTTCTAGTGACTATGCGTACAAAGTGAAGTTTTACACCAATCAGGCAATCGGAGGCAACGTGTTAAGTGATATCACAAACACGCAAAACTTTCAGTCCTTAAGCTCCAATTTGAGCTCAAGAATCCCACATATTATCCAAAAAGCGCTTAGTCCTAAATGACAGATCATATCTTTCAGCGCACGCCCTGAAGGAGTCCTGAATGAAGGACAACCTCTTTCAGCGCACGCCCTGAAGGAAGGACAACCTCTTTCAGCGCACGCCCTGAAGGAGTCCCAAATGAAGGATCATCTTCCAGCGCACGCCCTGAAGGAGTCCTGAATGAAGGATCATCTCTTTCAGCGCACGCCCTGAAGGAGTCCTGAATGAAGGATCATCTCTTTCAGCGCACGCCCTGAAGGAGTCCTGAATGAAGGATCATCTCTTTCAGTGCAAGCCCTGAAGGAGTCCTGAATGAAGGATCATCTCTTTCAGTGCACGCCCTGAAGGAGTCCTGAATGAAGGATCATCTCTTTCAGTGCACGCCCTGAAGAAGTCTTATATCATGGACCACCAGACATGACGTTTATAAAACTGACTGGCTCCTCAACTCATTAAGGTTACTATAACTTTCCTAACAGACAATTTAAGAATAAATAAAATCTGATATTGGTTTATGTTCTTATTTTCATGCTAGGATGCTGAGTAAATTTTATGTGTATGGCAGGATTAAAGTAATCGGAAAATTATCTAAAAGAAATCATTAAACTTTAGTTCTTTATTTCAGCTAGTTCATGTAATTCCCTCCAGCTGAAATAACGGGAATATAATATACTGTAAATATAGCTACAATAACAAGGCGAAGGCTTAGTTTTACGACTAAATAAAATGGTGTATTTTTTTAATCAATATATAATCACATTTTTCTCCTCCGCACGGCAAAAAGATTTGTGTTTGCAAACTTCAACTTTTCTTACGGAACAATTTTCTCTTGCTTAATAAGAGTTCGTCACAATCAGCATGAAAGAGAAAACCTCACTTTTTATTCTAAATGCAAACATGAGCATAAAAATTGAAATTGTTTTTGTATTCCACTGTTCACTCCAGGGGCTAAAAAATTAATCAAGAGAAACAAGTTACAACTCGCCACGTCATTATAAAGAACGCAGATCAAACACACCACCTGTGTCACAAAATGAGACACGTGCTGCAAATATCAGCCATATTTACTCAGGTATGTAGTTTACAATCCAGGCAGACAGGTTCTACTATGAGATTCTCGTAATGTCTATTCAGAAAGAAAGATCAAGAACTGAAATAAGCATCAGCTAGTCAGGTTTGTTAGTTAAATTTTGTGCAATAAGTGCCACTGAGTTATAAATTTCAGCCCCATTTTTGACAACAAGACATAAGAAAATTCTCAGTTTCTAATTAACTACGCAGCTGATGCCTGTGGAACTATTTTTGAAACGTCGATGCTCTATTTCTGCTACTTTGGATGAGACTGTCCCTCTGCCTTGAATAATTATTGATTGAATCATAAGGTATACCAATTTATTGGAAACAATATGCAACGACAGATTTTGTGATGCCAGTATTTTAACCTTAATAGCAAATTTTCAGTAAAAATAGAACATTCCTCTTACATCACGACCTAATAAGCGCGCATTATAGTTCATAGAAAAATTCATGTTGAAAAATCATACTTTGTGTATTGTGGAATGAATAATCCGTCTAGAGGTTTTATACTACTGTACCCAGACACTAAACGCTAGATTATGCTGTTAGCAGCTGCAACATGTAGATTGTAATCTTTTACAAAAACACGCCTACTTGTCATCTAGGAAAACGTTGGGCCTCTTCACGGTAACGAAAGACTATATTCAGCAAAAATCACTATGGAAAAAATATTGAAGGCTGATTTGTTCTACTCAATCCACCAAATTCAGTAGACTTTGTTCCAAGTGATGTCCATCTTTTTCGTTCACTACAAAATGCTTTGAATGGCAAAAAAATTGAAGGGAGACCAGATAAAGAAGTTCGTAGACAACTTCTTGCGCTCGAAACCAGCTGAGTTTTATCTCAGAGAATCAACAAGGTACCTGCTAAAGAACAAAAAGTGATTGACAAAAATGGTGAACGTACTGTTGGTTAAAATGATTTAATGGTTCAGTTATTCACAGATACATAAGTTTTACCAAACGAAAATTGCCTTTGACTCAATCGAATAGAATTCCAAATACCAGCGACGCCGTCTTTCGCGCATGCACTCGCATTAACAGGTAAATAATTTTTTGAAAACCACGCAGTCAAGTTAGGGACCTCCAAGATTATAGTCGTCAGATGCACTACTTGTTTCCTCAGTCTCTTCTTTTTTGAGAAACTTTAGTCCATCTTTGTGAGAAAGACGCACAAGAAGCAATGCGTGCACCAGAAGTGCAGATTGTAGCGCTGTTGTCAGGGTTCTCTGCTGCATGTTCCTGTTGCTCGTAATCAGAGTCCCAAGTACAGTAGAGATCACCTTCTAATAATCAAACTGAAGAAAAATGTGCCTCGAAAGTTTTCATCCGCAGTTAGTCGAAGTAGTGACTCAGAAATCAAATAATAATTAAACTAAAAATGTTCCTTGATGTCCAAAAAGTAATTTTATAACTAATTTAATGTAGTGTCAGAAATAGAGCTGAATTTCAAATTCGCTGACGAAGCAAAATAGCGTGTCGATATTAATCTTCTTCTTTGACCGCACGTACTCGATATTAATTCTTCCTGACAGTTCCTTCTTCTATAAGAAATTTATAAAACATTGCACACAAAATTCCTAAACTTTAAGATAACTTTATGTATCTCAGAAGTAATTAAACTTTAATAGCCAAACATAAACGGCGTTTGTATAGTTTTACTCTCAAGATTCAAGAGACCAATCATCTTGAATTAAGTAGTTTCTTGCGTAAATGTTGCAAATGAAGCATTTGTATCACAAACAAAACAGCTGTAGTATCACGGAGAGAGAAAAACTAACAGAATATATTAGTCACTTTGAAATTTCGATTGCAAATACACTAATTCATACCCCACTCTAGCACCGCAAGCCAAGAAAAACTTAGAAAAAATGAGATATATTTTTAGGACATGTCTCATCAGATTTCGACTTTCCTAAATGCATTTTATCAATTCTAATCTAACGTTAAGTCACTATTCTAGCGTTGCTTAAAATGCAAACGTCTTATCAGCGCTCGGAACATCTCGAGAGCTGATGTCATTTTATTGAGGGAATATCAAAGAAACAGCCTCTATGTGCGTCTGCAAAATGATCGACTATTTCTTTCAGTAAACAAAGTCCGTCATAAAAACGCCGGTGCAGCAGCAACGCAACAGCCCAATTCATCATTCGTCTGGCAGTCCCCATGAGAGGCAGCTCGGCCCAGTCAAAATTTGAATGCTGAAGAGCAGAGCGAAGACTTTTTTTATATTACCTTCAAGCTGCAGCCCACATTCTCTAGTGTTTGAAGGTCGGTTGTCAGTTTACACATGGTGCCGGAAATCAACATCGAGCTATAAGCACCATCACGACACGACGCCTGATTTCATTAAGAACAAATGGGACCGCAGCAGTAGGTATTGTAACGTCAAAGCCTACATTTACGGTATACGTTTATGAGAGAAACAATTTACTTTGCTACTGAAAATTCAGAAGTGGACGAAAATCATCGCAGAATGGTATTTTGTTTTACAGCATCGAGGGTGCAAAATAGTGCTAAGAAAAATCAACAATAATCATGAAAAAAGAATGACAGTACGCATTGACTAGAAGTTATGGATTTTGCATTAGATATTGATCTCCCTGCCCCACCACTATCATTTAATTTTCATCACAAGTAACAAAACCGTTGTCGAGGAACGTAAGTAACTAGGACCAGACAACTCTGTGTTTTATGCCCAAGCTTAGGTTGGGTTGTTGTGTGATGCATCAGATGAGCCGTACAGCTTTCCTTGTATCCCTCTGATGTAACTCACTGGCTTCACAATTTATCACACTAATTAAATAATTCAATGAACATTACAGAGGCCCCCAGCTTGATAACATTAGTACCAGTAGTCAAGTAAATTTAAAAACTTACAACACTGAAAATCGAAATAATCGTAGACTCTGTAAGGTCAGGACGAATCTTGGCACAGTGCCTAAACTTCAAAGCAATTTTATTAGCAAGTAGCTAAAATATGCTATGAACAATATTTTAACAGATGCTTACTTTGAAGTAACCCTTGCATATTTGTGCGTCACAGCGAGCTAGAGAAAATCGAAAGTATAATTGACTTCAAGATCATCTTTCATCGTGCCCAACATCCGAGTCACTGTCACCTACTGTAGGAAAGCAACGTCAGCACCGTGCACCAGAAACGTTCACAACTTGCAAAAATTGGTTTACATCCAGGAAAATTCATTGTAAAGTAAGACGGCGATAACTTTTCGCTTTGAACACTAGGTATTCCTGTAAAATAAACTTTGCTATGCAAGAACACTGTAGAAACAGAAAACGCAACACTCAGGCTTAACGGAAAAGTTTAAAACACCCTAGGGACGTTAGAACTCATTGGAAACAAACTTAAGTAATGCATATTGTCAGATCATCGGTAGCGATGAATTGTTGCTTAGTTCACATGGAAGCACCAAGCTCGTCCTTTAACACGTTGCCTCCGATTGCCCGGCCGGTGTAAATCTTCACTTTGTACATATTATTACTAAAAGGCACTGTAAAATTTACAGAACCTAACCTAAGTGGCCCACATACGTACCACTTCGGAGTCAACGTGTTAAATTGCCGATTCGATCACTCAGGCCACTAGAAATCTCTAAGTGATCCGACAATACTACCAGAAACATACCTGGAGCTGGTCACGTAAAAATTATCCAATCGATTCAAAAAACCTACGTACTTAAAACATGGAAAGTGAAAAACAACTTAATTTTTCTGGTGTCAAAAGTTTTTGAATAAGTGAATATTATTGAAATCGCAAAAAGTATTAAAGGTTTGACTCAACAGTAAAATTTCCAGATATGAACTCTATCATTAAAATATTGAATCTCGCTTTTAAAAATCTGCTTGGTGTTGTTTAGATAATGTAAAACTGCCTCCGTGTAGTTCCTGATGAAGAAATGAGAAAAACTTGGAAATGAAATTGAACCTAACCTGCCAAACATTAACAAGCTGGTCAAAGGGAAAGCTGAAGAGCTTAACATGCGCAAGGAAAATGGAGAATATATATATATGTAAAGGTCATCGCTAAATTGAACAGGGGACAAAGGGAAAAGTTTAGTCATCCTAGGAGAACACATGCAACTCGCGTAGCAGGAGTCTGGTGATGCTTGCATTATTACATTGATGAAGCAAGGTCGCACGGTGTCTTTCATTAGTCGTCCAGTTAAAATTCAGGACGCAATGAATCCATGAGACCAGCACCGTGACCTGCATATGTAATCTGAGCGTGAGACTAACTTTCTTAGAAACCTAGAAAGTTTAGCACCAGAACAACAATGCATTCGCAGCTGGAACAAATAACAGGGACAGGAGAACTGCTGTCTTGAGGCAAGACACAATAATCAAGCGTCGAGCTGTCGCGGACCACTTCAATAATCCATAGGTACATTTATTCCTTAATTCATATAAATTGATGACTGCCTGAACATGGAACTCTACATATCTCGTCTAGATGTACAAATAATGAGTGAAAATAAGGTACGTTGAGCTTACCTTTAAGACAAAGCAGCAACACCAGAAGTGTTCTCACGGGGAAAGCTGCCGGTATTTTCATCCTTCTTTCAGTCCGATGCACTTTCTGCTAATTACAGTCACTTGTCGAGAAATAGCACGCACCAAATATCTCCCAATATATATTTTTTCGTAATTATCGGATATCGTTTTCAGGTAAATCAGATTGGCAAGCAACTATTTTAGAATATATTGGAACAAACAATTATTAATGTTATCCTGCTTGTTGCTGTCACACTGAGGCTCACGATACCAATAATTCACTAAGAGAAGAGATGTCATTACTCTATATGAAGAACAGTTGCAGCAGTTCTCTGAGAGCCGCCCAGTGAGCGCGAGCAACGTGAAGAGTGCACGCACAACCAACCTTGTGTCACGACGGCTGCAGCCAAACTGACTGACGGAACCACGTGCTCTCGAGCCGTCCGCGTTCCGAGCTTCGTCTTTCTGTTGATAGAAACGCAAAACTGCACTGCACGTCTGATCAAGTTGCTCAATTTTCTCTACGGCAAAATTTTTGATCCCTTTCAGTTTCATAATATTATAATATGAACGGTGGAATTTTCTTAGTGATGCACACAAGCTGATAATTACATGTTTAAATTGGTGCGACAAACACATTTTGTTGGTGCCAAAAAAAAACAATTAAGTCGAGTGTAAACATGGGATGAATAAAAGTCCATAAAAACCCTAGGATGTTATTTCGATTTCAACCGACATTTCCACATTTTTCCTCTTTTTTTCAGGATCACCAGTCGATAAAGAGCCAGATAGACTCATGCCATTTTCGATCTGCACTTGATGAAGATTATTTCCCTAATTATCGGCAGATGAACCAACGATGGAACACGACAGCAAATGTCACAGGTGAGTTACAATCAATGCTGATGAAAACAAAAATATCGCATCACTGTAATAAATTCAGGCGTGATGAGAACGCCAATGAAACATGATTGTTTGTATAGTGCTGGGATTTCATGAAAGAAATTCTACTGCATACCTCTAACTATGCGGGTCGTGAGGGCAATAACAGGTTCATATGCAGGGACCCGCACCTTAAGCTCCACGTGATCAAACATTTTCGATCTGTATACTGCTTTTTTTGCATTGTGCTGTTACATTTGTTGTCTTCAAGGCCAATTTTCAGTCATCTGAGTGTGTTTGGTTAGGACACGAGGAAGTTGCTGCAGTGATCTCCCTGTATGTTCAGAAGAAGAGCATCTGTGCTCGGACTTGAGGTTGGAAGGCAGCATCAATGACCTCAAAAACAGTTTCTTTAGCGCCTTTTTACGCAAAGGAAAATCTAAGCGCAAAACTTAATTTTTGAAGTTCTAGAAATAATCCTGGAGTTGTAGGTTTCGTTGTAGAAACGTACAGCTGCAACGCTAGAGAAAGCGTCATCTCTGAGAAATAACAAGCGCTGATTGCTAACCTGCTGAATACTATATTTTAGTCTCTGCCATTTCCCTTAATACTATTAAATTTTAATTCTGAACTTCTATTCTAGCTGTGCTTAATTAAGTACTGAAAATAAGTGCTCTAGCACAGCAATTTATATATAAGCTGAAAATTTGATATTGCTTCAGGGAAACTATGAAAAAAGTAGTCCAAGCCTCCAAATGCCGCTAAAACAATTCACCGTACATACTTAAGGGGCTTGAATGCTGTAAAAGTTTGCATCTGTTTTTCTTTAACGATTTTCTCGCCATGCAACGAGCAGCCTTGTGTGATGTGGCAACGCTTGAGCGACTTTCCATCTCCCGAGACCAGATGTTGAAAACTGTGTGCTCTGAAGTCAGCAGTGTAGGTGTGGAGCATGTATGAAAGAGTAAATAAGTCGCAAAATTGATTAATGTGGACAGTGATAGCATACAATTAAAAATAAACAGTTTCACCAAAAATATCCTGAACAAGAAAATAATTTCCGGGTCAAAGTATGATATTTAGTCTACGGTATTCGCTACCAGCTTTTAAATCTAAATGTTGGGACTAAATTTTATATTCTAGATAATCAGTTAACGAATATATTATGCTAGGTAAATGGCTCATGTACCTCTCTCGATAAAGAAATTTTCTTCATTTATGGAGTTATCAGTCAGTTCAATTTTTCGAGGATCTGGCCAATAACCAAATTATTACTTACCAACAAAATGTGGTAATATCAACTAACGAATCCGCATTCTTCAACTCGGTCGCATTCCTCGGTCGGTCAACATGCAACTCATGCTTCAGATCTTAACAATTGATATAAGAATTAAATTGAATTGGGTAGACTCAACTAATATTTGGCCATAATTTTGAGTACATCCATGATTCTCTCTGTAGCTGATACTTGTTGAGAATGAACTCCCCAAAATAAGACGTAATATTTCTGCTTTCAGCGAACTGTGACGTGATGACTTGAGAGCATTAGAATGAGTATTAGTTTCGTATTGTGGCACCACCTAAGTTTACAACAAACTCATGTTTCAAAGTACAATAAGTACAATTCATATCCAGTAGGAAACCACAATAACTGCAAGCAATTGCGTGGTCAGTTGCAACCGACAAATTTCTACCAATTCTGGAAAATAAAAAAAAATAGCAAAGAAAAACTTTTTTACCAAACCTCAATGCTCAGTCCAGAAGCACCGGACGTGCTTGAACAAGCAAAGAATGCCTGGGTGCTTCAGCGAACGTGTGTTTGGTCAGCCGTATTGTATCACAATTATTCAGGGTGTCCAAGCTTTACGGGACCCAAAAAACTGGGCTTTGAGTTTTTATTGTGGTATCTACAATACAATGCATGTATTAGTTGTATCTAAAGCTTCGTATCGTGGATACGACAATAAAAACTCAAAGCCCAATTTTTGAGTTGCGTCAGTTGGTTTTCGGGTCCCGTAACGCTTGGACGTCATGTAGTTGTCTTTATTTCGTATACATCTATGAAATAATTTCCATTTTCGATGAAGGTACAGCAGGAGTTATGGTATCCAAGTGTTATTTACGTTCATAAAAAGCTAGAATTGGTTCATAACATTGATTTTTAGAGTTATTTCCTGGAACGAGAGAATTAAGAATTTTCCTCTTCAATAGCAAAAAAAAATTTTCATGGTACGATAATCTCCTAAATTAAAAGGACGATCTCAGTGCATATCATTTCCAATATTTTTCAGCCTACTCACGAGACCAGAAAACTTATTATTTATGAACCACTTCTACAGCTTCATCGCGTTTCCGGGTCATGCTCCTATAGCAGAAGCATTAGAAATGTTATTTTTATTGATAAACTTTCAAAACAAATCAGTTAGCGGTAAATTTTTCTTGCACTGGTTAGCAACTGGTGTATGTAATTGCGACACTAGATCACAGTGAACAGAAGCTGTACCTGGCAGAATGGTAGATCACCTGTTCCCCTCTGATGTGGAATGGCTCCTAATGAAATAGATACAAAATCTAATGAGAATAAATAGGCTACTTTAGTATCATTTAGTGTTCATGTCTGGTGAAGCCTCTGCTTTGGAAAGCTTAACTGTGTTTTCAGGCTCATGTCGTCGACGAGATTATATCAAAGTTTCACACAATTTAACCGAAACTAGTCCTTCAAGTGCAGTACGAGCTACAAATTGTAGTATTAAAACACCAATTTATAAAAATATTTAATCGTATATTTAAATAAAGCAATGATATTTATGCTGCCACAGATGTGGGACATTCGTATGAAGTGGTATGAATTTTGTATTTCATTTTATTCATACTATTCCATTTATATTATACTCAGATTATTTCACCTCGAAAATGGCATCTTCAAAAATGGCTCAAATTCGTAGCCCCAATCGTCATTATAAATAAATAAAATTATTCGCTAAGCTACTGTCATCATTTATTATCTTCATATTCTGACAGCTTCAGAGCATCAAGCTGGTCTAAAGGAAATTCAATTTAAAATTATTCCCTTACTATCTACGTCCGGTGCCATATATTCTGACACGTAATAAAACTGTGAAGAGATTCAATCAAGCAGCTTCAGTTCAACCTCAGGTTCCCACTTGCAAGAAGTTTGTAGCATTACAGAACCTAGAGACAGTAAAGAATTTTTTGAACAAAATCCAAAATCCCACATTAGGCATGTTGTAAACATGTTGGGTTCAAGCTATGGAATCATGTGGTTAATTCTGAAAAAACATCTCAAGTGGAACGCTCACAAGCCGCACATGAAGCCAATTCTTAGTCAGGCGAACGAGGTAACAAAGCTTGCAGCCTGTATTTTTACCTCAGTTTCGAGGGACATTGGTTCTAACGAGTTAGCTGCTCACATTGAAAATGATTTATGTTGCTCCAGTCACCAAACCAACGAATCCACAGGTACTAAGCCCCAACATGCCCCTCAAGTTCAAGAAGTTATGTCCTGAGTGGGGACAGTGAATGGGTGGATCCTTTCAATGGTTTGATTTGAAGGATCCGTCAATTCTAATGTCTATCTGGAGAAAGTCCTGAAGAATACAACCTGGCATGTAGTTACGGCTGTGACCACCAAACGTCAGTACTGGTTTCAGCATGACAGCGCAAGCTGTCATGGGACAGCACTATGTCTTCAGTTCCTGGAATCCAAGTTTCGTGACAGATTGATCTCAAGTTGGACGGATCTCCGTTGGTCCCCATACTCTCAACACTTAACCCTCTTGATTTCTCTTTCTGGCCCAAAGAATAGCACACATCGTCAGGTGTCAACCAAGCTCTCTGGCAGAGTTGAAACGCATTGTGGTAGACTTCACAGCCAACATGAGTGAGGAGCAAGTCGGACGGATGACAAGACACGCCAAGAAAGGAATAGAACTTCCAGGGGTAAGCTTAGAGAGCATTTAACATTTGAAGCAATAAGCACAAATGTCCAACTTACGGTGCAGTTTCTGCGCCCTTATGTGATGAAAATATGTATCGACTAAATATTTTTCAACATATATTGCTACAATATCATTATCTGTAGATTATACAGTAACACCACTAATTTTTTCTATCGTGTATAGTTATATGACCCTAAAATTAAGAGAATTTTATCATTCAAACAAATCTTGAGTCTGAATGAATGGTTTTCTGCTACAGAGGAAGGAGGGCAGCATATCACTGAGTGCTCAAATAAGCTCAACTGTATCAGCTTCTTATTTAGATTACTTCCTAAAGTTGCACAATCTGCAAACTACAACATTGTTGAGCAACTTTAAGTAGGTTACAGCTACCAAAGCTGAAAGAAATACTACTGCATAAAATTCAGAAAAAATTGATGCATTTTACGTGTATTTCTTTATCCCTACACATATGAAAATAAGATAACACAGTAGTCTAGGACGCTCTAGCAGGATCTTTTCTATTACTATAGTAAGGGAATGTTTGTACTGAATATGCTTACCTAGAACATAATACCAGAGTATGCACGAGGCTCTAAAGCATTCCCTGCAATGGTGTACTAGAAACGGGGTCTCTAATGAGCGCTCTTTGTCAGTAAAATAATGCACTTCAGAATAATTTAAACGAAAAGCTTCGCCTTAATTTAAAGCATGTTGAATGTTTCGCCGTTCCTTTTCTAATCTTGACAGCCTTAACGAGCAATTTAACACAGACTACCCTTCCAAAGTTGCTCCAACTTTTTTCTCCATCATCATCTGCCTTGAGAAGCTGAGACTCCACTGAAGTGAACTGAAGGAGCCCAGTTCGCTTCCCAGTGCAACCAAAATCAAACTTAATTCACTAAACAAAAAAGTTTTAAACTTACCGAGGTACAAAATGATCGTTCCCTGAAATAATGGTGAGATTGTAGGTGGACACGATTTATTTAATAATATTGGCTGACTTGATACAAGTTGAATGTTACGAGAATACATCTGCTCTTAACTTTTACACTTACTACAAAAGTAACTTCAGGTGCAGAAGATTCATAAAACAAGATTTACCTGTATGATTTTGTGTTACTCGGTCGTAAGACTTAGTCAAATACCCTGAAAACGATGCTCTGGGTTAACTATTTATATTTATTTCTTTTGTTCTGTTTGATTTCGTGATCATTTTGATGAAGAGGCAATTTTAATCTACATTAGAAAGATAGAAAATAAGTGCTAAAACCTGTATTAACAATAAAAATGTTGAGCTGAGTTGTTTTATTGACTTTAGTGAAAATGAACACAACACGTGGTAAACAATAAAACTAATATCTTTAGGTGTTGAGCATCAAGCTACGTTTTTGAGATTTGTTACTAAAATCAGATCAATATCAGTTAGCGGGCTCTGTTGTCAATGTACAGTATATTACATAAACTCGAGGGTATATACATATACTCTTACATTAGAGTGCTTGTTATTTACACTACGTAGAACGACTAATATGAATGGGACTTAATAATTATGGAACTGCAAGTTTCAGGTCTTAGTAGATGCTGGACAGCAATGCATCATTGAACGTACGTATCATTCTGTACTTATGCACCGAAATTCATAGAATGGATAGCCGCTCCTCTCCACTAGCTGCTCATTCTTTGCCATAACCTACGTACAGATATGTTAGGGACTCTGGAAAGTACCGCACATGAATGTCTTTTACCCCAACATGTGTTAAAGAACTCATGTCTAATTCATTTAACATCAGATTTAAATAGTTCAACGTTATTACCCTCATTAGACATGACAGGTTTTTCCAAATTATTTAAAGCATATCAAAGCAATTTTGGCACGCATATAGTCAGGCGTCAGCAAAACACGTGTTTTGCATTCTACTGTTTTGCTGGCAAGTTCTCATAATTGGAAGAATATACATAATTCAAGATTTAACGAATATTAAGCCTTTTGTCTTATGTTATGATCAGTACACAAAAATCTAAACTACGTATGTTATACAGCAAGTAACACCAACATGCATTTTATTATACAATAGAAGAAAACAGTTCGTTGACCGTAAACTAGGAGTACAGTAGCCGATTTAAGACCTCTTTATGCGTAGTATTGGAACGGTCGAAGTAGAAATCAAAACTCTAACCATCAGCTGAACTCGCATGTGAGCACAAAACTGTGCTTGCAGAAATAATTTGTTAATATCTCTAGTAAAAAGTATTATATCATAGAACACGTTAAACGTTAGATTAACTTATGTATAATTTCAGACCAAAATGACGTTAAATGTAGTGTGATAGCGAATAAGCAAGCGATGCGTGCTGATAACAGCCCACAGAATGAATTTCCACTGTAAAATATTGCAGTAGGATTTATGCAGAAAACGTAATCAGTTAACTCTTGCGCTAGCCGTAAATTATGCAAGGAGTAAAACATACAAATGTGATATCGTTGAAGTTATTTACATTTATTGTTAAAGTTATTTCACGTTGGAGCAAATATTCATGGGATTTTACCATGAATCTCTTAGTAAATTTCTGAACTCCATACGCAGCAATTGTAAAACTAGAAATTTGCTCGTTCGGATCTTTTAAAAACATTTCGCAAAAAATTTTAAAATAAACTGATTCGCTAAATTTTTTGTCAATTCTATATTCATAAAAAATGAGATATTGTACAGGATTAGAAATACTAATACTGAAAAAAAAGTGCAACAAAAATTCTTATTAAATCATAAAAGTTGATTCGAAACCTACTGGTTGATGGTGTTCTGATGTTAGTGTCAAATCTACAGACCTGTTTCCTGTTCCTTGTTGTGAGCAGTCAAACGTGAGGCAATTGTAAGAGAGATTACTAAATATTAACGTCCTAACTTGAATGCAATGGATAAATTCTCATGCTCTTTTTACTCTCATTAAAATTAATATGACTAAGGATTTATTTATTGAGAAGACCCTTGATAAAATTACCGACATTTGCTGAGTTTAATGCATTTTGCAGATAACATCGAGCACGAGTGATGATGATATTTTGTTTGAAATCATTGAGGACTTCACAACTGACATTCATGACTGGAACTGTCAGGAGCTCCTAGCAACCACAACTGCATATGAACGTGAATTTTTATTGGAATTTTATACTCAGAAGCTTGTAAAATTTTGGCTTGTAGTTTTTTAAAGCTGTACAAAGATCAGACAGTTGCAGCACGTCAGCTTAATCCCACAATCGCGAAAGCTTCTCAAAGATGCGACAGCTACAACACGTAAAATAAAGCCCCAGAATATTTGGCACCCAACACAAACGCAATAACAATAGCTGGTGTAACGAGTAAAACCGGGAGTTTTTAGAAGCTACATGGATACGGGAGGACAGAAGTCCGTAAAATTAATCCGCAAAATTTTTGCTGGCTGCACAAGGACAGGTCCAGCTGCAGGAGTCCGTAAATAAGGAGCTGCTGTGGAGTTACGGCGCCAGGGGATGCAATAGAAGAACCTCTACGCTCGGGACTCGTAAAATCTAGGGCAGCGCTCGAGCTCTCTATATTTTATGGTGTTAATACAAAGCTTAGAGACCCGCCACTCTCCACAAATCCCTGCGGCTTGTATTTTTTTTTCAGTACCCAACTTGAATTCTTGAAGAAAAATCTATACTAACAAACAGCTCGGTCCCTATCATGCATGAAAAGGAGTGCGAAAATTTCTGGGCGTACAGACCATCAAGATGAATCTATTCAATAGAAGAACACGCAAAACACATCTAAAATATATTGATAGAATTTAGAACAAAGTTTTTTAGTTTCTGAGTGTAGATAATCGCAAAATTTTACTCTTTACGGTATGTGAACTCAAAATGTAACGTGGATGAAAAATATTTTGCTGTACAAAAGTCAGACTTCGCCCAACACTAAGGAGTTTCTATCAAGTAAATCTGGATCACAAACTACAATGATTGTTGAGAAGAATATTAAAGAATTTTATGGGAAATTCTTTCGGAATAGCCCATCGATATTTAAAGAATCATTACTATCTTTTCATCCTTAAAATTCAGAAGCCAACGTTAAAATTTAAATTTGTGAAGAGAGAGTTAGTTAGTTCATTGTAAAAATCGCACAATGTAAAATCGCACAATGTATCACTTTTAATTTAATGTATAATTATTAAGACACGTATTTTCCTACTGCATATTAACAAAGATCTCATAGATAACTATGGCTTCTAAGTATTGGGCCTATATGCTTCCCATTGCATGAGAATGATCTAATTAGGCCTAACCTAAGCTGAAATTTTGAAAAATTAGATAAAATAAAAGACAGTGTTAGTAAGCCTACATCTAAATTGGACCATCTCATAACGGTACACGTACCCGATAAAGCAGTACACATCACCATTGTCAGGTATCATCTAGTTTGGAGGAAAATTTACATATGATGGTAAATACGTATATATTTTTCACGTTTTCTCGGAAAAAGGCTTCTAATTTTTTAAAATAACTGATTTCCAACATGAACATATAATTGAGAAAAATTGGGGTTAATGAACATTTGTTGAGTTACTAATGCAAATCTTAATAAATTGCCAATTTGGTTATATTTAATTTGATCAGAATTACCTTCGCAGTTCAGGAGTAGTATAAAATGATTTTCTATAGTTGAGCAGCCTCAAAAAATAGTAATGAGTCATATGATCATTAATCAAAGAAATTTGATGAAATTGTTAAATTAGTCTAAATAAAAGTAAGTGAACATTCATTTTGTTAGTGAACTGCTTGCTCAGAGAGGACAATGTAGAGAAATCCGAGCATCATAAACAAGACAACTTCTGCCGTACATGTAGGACAGGAAAGTAGGCTGTGGTGTAACAAAACAGGAGGATTATTAGAAACTCGTTCTTTTCTACTGAAACATCAGTGATATCAATGAAATTTTATTAAGAAGATTGGAAATTAATTCATTATGTGGTGTCTAGTCAATTGTTGGTCATTGAATCAGATTTTTATCCTTTAAAAGAAATATACATACGTGTTCTATTAGAATTCTAAAATCCTTTTTACTTGTTAGTTGTGATAGTGTTGGTTGATTGTCACAGCTCTGGGAGTTTGCCTCGAGAATCGTTTTCGAGCATTTTACCATAATCTAGATGGTGAATATTTGCCTTGTCTTGGTCTCATAACGTCATCTCTGACTCTGATCAGCCCACATGTACTACGCTGCCGACCACCCTCCCACTCTAGAGCGCTCGGCTCCCTAATGCAACAAATTGGAATTCTTTTCCAAAAGTAATGTTTCAAAAATGTGATGAAAATTCTTCACGAGAATGCTAGGGTGGGCGATGTATCGATGCTGCTCCGTCCCTTAAACAGAGAAATATGACGTTCTATGGAGACCCTAAATACAAAGCTGTACGATCTGACGACCCCAATTCAATAGCTGGATAATAGGTTTCAGGAGATTAACCTAACAACCAAAAATAAGGAGGGGTGAAATTACGAACTTCGTGGAGAATGCTAAAGGAATCCGAAACTGTTCAAGCTTAAGCTTTCCTATACTACAACACATGATAATTTCTCCATTAAATATTAAAAAGAGAATACCTTCACTATCTTAAAGAGTGTATGTTTCTGCAGAAAAATGGGTACATGCAGAAATAATAGATTTCCACCTTACTGTCTCTGCTCAAATAACATTGTGGACTACAAATTGACCTCAGATCGCTCCCACTTCAAGGAAAAAACTCGGGCATGGTTCAAGCACCTTTGTTTCTTGTATGAGTTCCTGTCCAAGATCTATACAACCTTGATCATGATATAATAAAAAAGTGTGCTCAGAACGAGACGTTTTTGCTACATGAAAAAGAATGAATCCCGCAACTGTTCACAGACCGGAGTTTTTTTTTCAAGAATATCAGTGCACTACATTGCAGAGGTCGATGAAGTCCTTACAGACTGGATACATCAGATCCACTTGCCGTTTGCTTTAACTGATAGAATGACTAAAGTTACTTGTATGTTAATAAATTTAATTTATTAACACTGCCTCTACGTTATCAGGAGTGTACGTATTGTTAAGCGTTTCTCAGGTCTCCGAGTGTTCACAAAGTAGGTAAGCCCCGTGATAACATATGTTTAGAAAAATAATATTTCAAGTATTATATAGCATTAGAGGTTACAATTCAGATTCACAGTGCTCGTACATCAACAGTTTTAATGATCGTTTCGATGAATTATTTTTAATACGTTATTAATTGAATTTATGTTCTTCTTATGCCGGAAAAAAGAAGTATACGATATGATAATTACATAGGCAATATATTCTTTGGTAATGAATGTTGCTGTTTTTAAAAAGGGTCGTGTCTCACCGAAGTTCGAAAAAGAAAGTTTTTATAACGTTTTATTATCAGAGAAAAATAATTGTATTCACAGTATATACGCTTTGAAACCGGAGTAGTATTTGCGCCAGCTTCTCACGAACAAATATGAAATTTTTGGTGTTTTTTGATCGTTGTGTTTTCCTACTTCAGTGACTGCAGCATGTAAATTAAAGAAAAATAACTTCAGGTAAGTTTCAAATGTCATAATAAACGCTTATTTTTTCAGAAGGCTGCGTATAAATTTTTTAAACATTTCGTATAGAATAAGAAAAATGATATAGAGGAACTGTAGCAAATTTATTCGTAATGTTTATTTTTACGAGCACTTTTGAGGAAGCCCCTACTCAAAATTGATGAGAAAAGCTCAATCGCATTTACGTTAATTCAGTGTCTTATTAAGGAAATGGTGCCTCGATTTGACGAGTTCTTTATCCCTTGAGGCAGTCTGTGATGCTGCAGTGTTCCAGAGCAGCGGAGGCTTTCATATCACGAGTGAGAGGGAAAGCCCGAGAGTGAGAGCACTATTAAATGATAATTTGTAAAACAAACACCCAAGTCACAATTGATGAATTTTAATGCATTTTTGATGTTTTTATCAAGATCCGTATTTGCTGAAATACTACACGTGGCCTGAAGAGAAGAGCCAATATCACGGAGTGCCAATGGCTGAAACAAGAACCTGCTGGCGCTTTTGGAAAATGTTGGAGTCTTTCAAATTGAGTTCCGTCGGAACACAGGCACCAGCTGCGAGATAGAATCAAAAGCAGGGCCGCATATTGTTCTCTGAGAGTATCAACGGTGCTAAAAAAAGCCCAAACTGAGACGCAGTGCCGCTTTACGATAACCTCAAGAGCCCAGACCGGAAACTTTCTTAAAACTCCGAGTATAAACAACAGAAAATAAAGCGGCTAAAGTTTTCTCTACAAAAAGCGTACCAATCAATTTGCCTTAGTACACAAATAAATGTACTTTTTAAAATTTTGTACCGCATTTGGCTACAAGAAGGTAAGTTTGAATTCATTTCCATTCTTATGCTCAAAATTCTCATATCAAAAAACAGCAATTACAATTCGAATGTATTTAAAAAATTTCCTGTCTTTATGTAGTCTTCTTAGCAAATGTTCTTCTTAACGTATGCGTTTTTGACAAATATTTGGTAAGAAACAAGGAAAAAACTATTCATGAACCGCACAGCACTCGCTGGGATGTTGCGGATAATAAAGAGAATTATATATAGAAAGCAGGGAGCTCTGAATAAGACTTATGTCGTCTGTCTGCATAAATTCGGCAGATGAGGTTTCTGACGAGGCATAATGCAGAGCTCTCATGCGTGCTGAGTCAAAGTCTGGAATCCGGCTACGAATAAAGCAGTACTGTTTGACTTAAGAGAACCTGCTTCTGTGCTCGGGATAAGCCTGAATTATGCTGTTGCTAATTGTGTGTTACTGCATACTAGAATATTACGTGTGGCTCGTGTACCTGAGCATAGGACAAATTCATTCTGAAAGTAAATCAATGAGCAGCAAGGGCCGTGAGTTCGAACGTTCTGCTTCTTCTTGAAAACTTCAGAAAAACTGTCAAGTGTACGAACAACTTTTTAGCTACTGAAATTAGAGATGATATTGAATTATCTATGGACCAGCTATAATTCTGTAAAAAACCTCACCATTAAAAACATAGAAATCACTGAAGAGAAAATTAATAACTTACTTTCTGAACACCAACACCATTGAAGAGTCGATGAGGGATACTTATGGGCATTTAAGTTGACACAGCATTCTCTAAACGTTAATGCTACATCAGTTGAATAAACTTGAATATGTGCAGCTTTATGACAGAACTTGGAAGGGATTAACTCAATAATCCTCAATTTGAATTATGGAACATTTGCATGTAAATAAGCCACAGAAAATCATCATTCAAAAATGAATCATCACTCGATAGAAAATTCCATATCATAGTTTGCAGCACTTGCACCACATCTGACATGCACTCATCAGAATATTTGCATAATTCTTAACAATGTCCACTGATGTGTGGGAATCTGACATAAATTTGCTCGTTCTTTCTTGATTTTATCGCTCTCTAAGTTTCCTTATTTTACTTCAGGAATATCATTGCCTCGACCATCCATATTTGAATTCTTTTAGTGACCATTACTTACTACTTAGTCCTCTTACTTTAAAGTAATTATTTTTCTCATTTTGAGAGCAAAACTGATGAATCCAAATGAAGTCAGCAATATGTTTTTTTAAGGAGAATGTTCAGAGTCATGCTGGTTCTTTCTTTGTTCTTCTCATCCTAGAGAGAACTATTGCAAATGCAACTGAACATACATCAAGAGACTTCTGGAATGTGCACAAAACATGTTTGTTCCTGGCAAGATTTAGGTATTACGTAAGTTTCTTAACGCTCGAAAGGCAACACTCAAAATAAGAACACCATAAAACTACAGAATTAAATTGAAATAGCATCCAAATAGAGTAATATATCAATCAATAATGTTTGAATAACAATTTTTTAGCAAAAACAGAAATAAGACTTGAATTTTCAAACGTTGATGGAATAACATGGATCCTTTTGAGTCACATTAATCTCCTCTAAAATGACAGTTTTGTAGTAGCGGATGCAAATTCTGTCATTGAATCAAATATCAAATAGTTCTCCAATGCTCTTGCAAAAAAAAACATTCAAGAGGAGATTGGCTTCGAAAAAAATGGTATTGGAGAAAAGTTGACGTAAGCTTTTGAAGCATCATATTGCAAGTAAACTTTTTTATGCAACTTATGTAAATTAGCTCTCCTGGGAATAGCCTCCGCACAGCACTCGACTGTGATGCAGAAGCACCACAAAGCAAGAGAGTATCAAACAGACCGTGAGACAAAAGTTGAGTTTTATTCAATGGAGATGTACAGAACACTAGGGAGTTATGACAGAAATTAATGAGTATTCACCAATTGTTTTCTGTTTATGTATGATGGGATAATTAAACGATAACACTAGCTGTTTGATTTAGGTTTCTGAAAAACACTCACATTGATACATAAGTTTAGATAAGGATTTTTTGCATTTCACGTTATGCAACAAGAGAGATGCAGAGAAGATATAGGTTTGAGCCTACACCTATAATAGTTTGAGGTGAGAATTATCGTGCCTGTGTGAAAGTCATGTACATAGACAAGCTAGCGAGGTTATCATTCGTATGAGGGAACTCCTGCACTATGAGCTTGTATTTCTAAAAGCATTCGCGTCTGATTGCTGCGCCTCCCAAGATTTGAGAAAGTCGAAGTTAGATGAGCAGAATTTCAAGAAACTATATTCGCCATCGTCTCCGTGAGTGGGGTGAAAAGCTGCACCAGAAAAACTTCAGTATATAAGTGTAAGACCTACAGGTTACAACTTGACGATACACTGTACAAAGATAGCTGAAGGGCAGGAGATGTAGTTTTCAAGAGAAGAATGTTTGCTTGTATTGTCCTTTAACTAACTACTTTCTGTAGAAACAAAAGATCTAAACTAATGTTATGACTTTGTAATGCTTAAAAGTCAAAACTTTTAACTACATTTTTTTCTGGTAACCACCATTATGTATAATCCTTTTTTAGTAGATTAACCTTTGAACAAATTATAATACATCTGTCATCGCAATATATGTTTCCACTTATCATAAGACTATCAATGCAAATTTGTTGAAAACGAACTTTCGTTTCACGGTAATTTCATGCGTTGGCTGAAAACTTTCACAAGTGAGCAGACGACGAAAATCTTTCTAGACTCGAAGCCTTCCGTATCAATTACGCTGGCTTGCCGTGAGCGGCTTCAGGGTCGAAAACAAGAGCAACCAAGACCATCAATCTGGAGCACATCGAGCGGGCCGGGCAGCATCTCCCATCAGCGGCCACCGATGGATGACCACCTCCTGTCAGCAATAAACCGACAGACAGCAACAAACGTCCAAAAACTAAACTCACCTCCTCCTGTTCCTCCTACTATGCTATAAATTATCGGTCGACTGCAGAGTCGACATAAACAAAGAAATGCGTTGGGCTGTTTTTCACGAGGATCTGTGGTGTTCTTGTTGAGAATCGTGAACAACGATCTTAGTTCTCTTCTTGATTGCAATAAGGATTGTGGTCAATGACTAATTATAAGAAAGTCAGACGTAATTATAAATAGCCTCTATTTGTTCATATATTTATTTACAGAGAGGTTCCAATACAATTTTAGTCAAGCTATAATATCGAATGGTACGAAAAGACCAACATAATTTAAAAAAATAAATAAATACTGCTTTGGTAGTGGTATTAAACGTCCAAAATAACTGTTTTTGATAATACAATGGTGAAAATCCTTTCTTCGTAGAACGTTGGACCGAGACTGTCAAACCTCTTTAAATAAGTAAATGTTATTTTGAGAACAAAAGTTAATGAACGGGAACATTTCATGAGACGTGTGAGTTTAAACCACCAGCTTGGTCGACTGGTGAGCGAACTCGCTCGCGATGCAAGAAGACCCGGGTTCGAGGCCCGCTGCCGCGGTGGTCAGTTTATGTATGACCATCGTTTGGCTAGAATTACGGTATGAGACTTGGGTATCAACCCAAGAATGGGCCAAAAGGCTCGTTCCTATAGGCCTCAGTCTATTCTATTCTAAACTTGACGCTCATGAAATAAGGGTTCCTACATCGAGCTCATGTCTGATGAATTTATTGATTTTATTGTTTGTCATCGTTTTTCTTCCTTATTTAAGCATGATACAACGGTGCAGTGCAAAGATTATCATGTAAAAGCGAGTTTGCAGTCATAACACCGACAATATAGCGAATACAAGGCGCCGCTTCACAGTATGAAGAAGGTAAAATTCGTGAACAACAAATAATCGTAGATGTTGTCCTAAAAGTATTTTAACACTATTGATAGTACGAATCATGGTCAGAAAATCCTACATAAGTTCTATCTACATATCCTACATACATATTCTACCCTACATAGTTTCTATCATGGTCAGAAAATCCTACATAAGTTCGGTGAGCTGAAATATTTTTATCCTAATTAAATCGACAATCCAATACACAAAATTGCACCCTGCCTACGTAGTAAAGTCAGAAAAACTTTTTCTCAAGATAACTGTGAGGCCTCACATTTTACAACGCATTTCCTCACACTAGGGTCCTGAGATATAACTGAGTCCCTCACTGCAATTAATGTGGGGGATTTGACTGACGCTTTTTTCAATGAACTGACTTGCGTCGGTGGTCCATTGCTCAAATGACTCGTTTGTTTGAAGTCGTCAAAAAAGCGCCCAGCCTTTGAGATCCCGCAAGAGATGCTCCAAATATTGCACAGCCACCAAAAATGAAGCCCACATTACCGTGATATTCCAGCTCGATAGTTGCCACTGGATTCCAGGATTCCAGGCTCATTTCATGGCCTGCTATTCGGGAAGGCAAAGTTCGTGGTAATGTTTGGTGACGAGAGGATGCAATTATTATACACAACGCGAAGTAAGAATCCTTTTTGCATGCGTCCGCACATGCGCAGAAAACTTTGCTTGGTTTTGTACTCTAAGCACATGTGTATATAAAATAAATGCCCATTCTAGGTACGATATATAATTTCGAAGTGTGAGAACTGCTAAAACCGAATGGGGTATGTTGTAAATTACTTGTCTTCTCATCGCATTGTTGAAGTAAATATGCTTCAGACTCTTAGGTAATCCAAATGCTTTTCAATTCATGTAAATTGATGTATCTTGCGTTCAAGTTCCGCTCATGGTCTGCTTGAGTGCATTAGTTGAATTATTTGTAATTTGCAGATCAAGGTCGGATAATTTGAATGACGCTGTTCTCACGCAAACGCGAGGCCAGGTGAAATAGAGGGTCAGGCAATTGATTGAGAAGCGTGAGCTGCCAGTATTCTCTCCAAATTACTTCAAATTTTCAAAGTAATTGTAACAATTCTATATAATTGGTACAGAATCTATTCTTCTAGCTCCAACTGTAAGTTATATTACTGATAGCGTGTAGTCAGACCTTTAAAAAGATTGATTCCATTCATTTTTAACAATTTCCAGGGCTTCCATAAGTCGTTACATTCTCAATACTGTCATCTACAGTCGCTGGTCTGTAGAATTTCAAAAAAATTTGTACAATGAAGTCAATTTTTTTTACTTCAGCGGGCATTAAAAGAAAGCGAGTCGAGTTTACATGCGAACTATTTCCAAAATGTAATTGCTATTGACCATAATATGATGTGTTTTAGAGCGCAATATTCTGAATGGTCAAACGTAAAAAACAAATATAGCGGATAGTAGAATTGTGCATAGTAGAGCTCAGAAGAGAAACTTTATACGTTTGAACTGTTAAACGAATTTTACGTGCTTACTCGTTGAAGATAGAAAGTACGGACGGATTTTACGCAGAGTTTATATTCTCTTAAGTGGTTTATGGAAAAATAAAGGCATCAGCGTTGCGCAAACAAGACACTTGCTCACGGTGGTAACAGTACGGGTGAGACGAAATACTCTACGCCAATGCTTTGAGCTTTGAGTCAAAAACCGACAATGAAAACAGCGCGAGTCCCATAAAAAGTCCTGGAATTATTCATGAATGAACGATATCCGCCGTGTGACGATAAAATGCAGCTAGCATCTGCACCTCTGCCCTGCATCCTGCAACTTGTGCTTGAATTTAAGAGTCACTGCAGTCCTGTAAAATTCCTCTTAAGCTGCCGCTGTTAAAAGGATTTGTGCCCTTTGGAGAGCAGGATTAGTTACGGGGCAGAGAAAAGCTTCTCTACCCTTCACATCTCACTGTTGCATTTTGTTATTCTAATGTAGAAGAAAATAGTGAAATAGCGAAAATATTTCAGTTGCCACTCAAACAATTGATCGACGGGTGCCCCAAAATTTAAGGCAAATAGATACCTTATGGAGATAAATATCTCTTATACTACATCCTATAGTACCTCCCAGCCTCGTACTAAGTCTTTCCCCTATCCTACATCATAGCCTTTCGCCTTTTTCCCAACCTCCATCCCATATTCTTCTTCCAGCGTCTTTCCTAGTCTTCCACCAAGCCTTCCTATACAATTTTCTTCCAGCCCACCCATACTTTTCCCCAATTTCCCTATTATTGTTTTTTCACTCCAGCATTCATCAGAAAAGAAAGTTTATGAATAAAAGTTCTCTCACTCTTGTTTTTCAGACGCATAGACTTTGTGCTCTCAATTTGAATTCAAGAACAGTTGAAAACTAATACTAATCAAAGCCGTTTTAAAAACAATGCGTAACTAAGACATATAAATTATTTAATACCTTAAATATTGAAACCCAAATCATATAAGAAACAAATTACGCAAATTGACTATAATTCCCAATATATTTTTGAGATACATTAGAAAAAAGTGTGCCAGCTCGTGAGATCGGTCAAATTAAGCGACTTTGCTCTATTTTACATAGAGCAGGAGAATACGACCCCTGATGAGGCTATCTCATCCTATCTGTACGTGTAAAACTCAACTGACAGAACCCAACATTACTCACCTCAATTTGGCTAGCAATAATTACCTTTATTTTATTAACAGACAAAACATTAGCAGCTCTCTGTTCTCGACGCAAACAAGTTTCTCACATACACGACACAGTACCGGAGTGAATGCAGCATTTTTTTAAAATGGCAGTAGATTAAGCAACGCAAGGATGATGAACGGTTTATCTATGCAAAATTTATATACATATCTTTATGCTTAAATTTTTGAAAACATTTATTAACAGTTTTAATCGGATGAAAAGTCCTTAAAGTACCTCAGAAAAAAATCATGAAAATTGTATCCTACTTTGGTGAGTAACTCTACCGCACACTGTAATAAACATGAATAAACTAAGTTTCTCTCGACGTACTTATGAGGAGACACGACACTAAAACTTATAACAAAGTCCAGAAATGTTTTCCATAATGGTTTTGTTGAAAAACGTTACTCTCAAAGTTTTATGTGTGTATACGTTATTGTATTTGATATACATACGTACTATGATTTTCTATACCATCGTAAAATTTTGATACACCAAAACATTTCACCTGATGAAATCTCTTTTAGAAGCACTGTCTTTTGGAATTTATGGGAATTCATTTCTGGCTTAAGGTGCTTCAATTTTGAGGGCCGACACAGAATGAGTCCTCAGGGTGATGTACAGGGTACAGCAACATACCTTCCTTTTTTTCAAAGCAATGCGCTTTGAAAAAAGGAAGTCATGTTGCCTTACCCTGTACAATGGAACTCAAAAATTTGGATGTCATGGTCGGCTAACGGCTTTAGCTTACTTATAATTAATTCAAAAGATGATATCCGTGTTGGTTCGTTCGTACATAATTCTTCTAATTGTCAAAATCAGATCCCAAAAAACTAAGTAACTGCATGTAATCATAAGATGGAACCTCTGCTGTATTAGTAAGGCAACTAACCAGCAATATTCTTTGCCTCTTCCAGCGTATTTAAATACATTTTATTTCTTTTTAATATTTGAATGATCAATGTTGAATAAAATGTCTTCTTTTGCTACACCCAGAGTTTTTCTTGTGAATTAGTTTATGCTCAAAACATTCAAGAAGAATCATTCAAAGAGCATTCACTTGCTCTTTGATTTCTCTGCTACATAACCTTCATGTTTTTTTAGTATTTTATTTCGCAGAATTGCAGAAACTTCCAGAAAATTTGATTGAATAAAAATTTTATGAGAAATATTTAGTGTTGCAAACATCATAAGAAAATATAAAAGCTATCAATAGTTATACCAAGCTACAGAAATTATGAAACTACTACATTTTTTTCCGCAAAATAAAGCTTCACCTACACGGAAATATCTAGCTCCACCTGAAAAGAATTCTAAAAGTATTAGATTAAAAATAAGAATTACGAAAAGAATGTGTCTTGAGAATTTTCTATGCACTTTTATTACAAGGATGATGGAAGAGGCTGGACTCAGGCGTATAACTGAGATCTAAGTGCCATGATTCTTACAAAACAATACACGTGTGTTCTGTCTAGAGTGAGTGTGTTGCTTGCAGCTCGTGGCACATTCAATAGACATCAGTAACCCTTCATATTACATTTATTGTTCGGATCCATAGCAAAGGGGACGCAGAAGTTGGGCCGTACGTATTGACTGCACACATCATGAGGTGTAGGTCCCTCAGAGCACACACTTCCTGCAGACTGCTTAGTTCACGTGGCAGGCTGTAAGTATAATCTGAAGCTATAGCCTCCATTTCCACCAATGAACTGGATCATGAAGAACTTATTTAATAGCGGAATCATCCCGACACTTTAAAGATCTTTAGCTACTGCGCCTAATATACGTTGGGGTAACATCCGTAGTTTTTTGTTTCATAGCATATATGTCTAAATCAAATAAGAATGAACTGCTGTCACTGGTTTTTCAATCTATAGCTTACTTGAAATTTGTTTTCCTATTAATTTACGAGGCGTCAGTATTGAGCAACACGGCTGGGAGAGCTACCTGATCGCCTGTTTGTGTTCTGAGGCCGGTGCCAAAAAATAACCGAAATGTATTTGTCAAATAAGGTAAATAACTGCATTAATACCAATATTGTAAGTGAATGGGGATTGTTATGTATAGAATTTATGAGCTACAACGTATGTACAGAAGATTTGACTCAAATATCTTTGGCAGCAATTAAAGAGAGTATCATGACAGTATCAAACACTGTAGTTAAGGGTAGTAGTTGCGAACTATATAGTTCAGAACTACTGTACCATACTAAAGACAATATAGCTCTTTACGTGTCATATAAGGTTCATATCTTACAACCAAAATTGTCATGGTAGAAAAAACTATTTTCTATACATGGCCAAAGCTAATTGATCAACAGATCGTCTGTTTTATGTTTTTATGTCATACGCAACATCAGAAAATATACTTTTTTAATTGCGTTCACTCCTTGTATTTAAGATACTCTATTCAAACTGCAAACATGTTTTTCCGTCCTTCTTGATGGTAGAGAACAGTTTCTTCTTATAAATTTATGTACAGTATCAAGCTATCGTCAAGAACGTTCTTTGCTTTAGTTAAAATTGGAAGCTATTATAACTCACAGTCATCAGAGATGTGACTACGAATTAAAGGTACATTTTAAAGTGAATCTTAGCTAGAGGTCTGGAAAAACAAAAGTCAATATACTCCTGAAAGTGATTTTTGTCCAATTTGTTTGGTTAGGACTACATTGACTGCACAGCTTTGCCACTTTAATTTAACTATTTTGCAATTTGACCTCAGTTCGTAACCGTCAATCGCACTTTCCAGCTTCGATAATTTAGTATCCACAATTTAGAAATATTTTCTACTCCTCAGTAGGCTATCACTTTTGACAGGTTTCATCAAAATTTTGAACCATCCATCTTCGTTTCGACATTTGATTGATAAAAAGCTACGTCTGAGATACAATTTTTATTTTCATGTCATCCCAAATTGATTTAATTAGGTATTAACCACCAATTACACAGCAATTCAATTTGTACCCAAATCAATGTCAGTAGCGATCTTCGAATAACTATAATTAGCGACAGAACGTGAGGCATAATTGATGCAGCATTTACTTGAAAAGCGGCAACTAGAATTCCTGATTGTATCAAAATGATACTTCTGAAAAAAAATTCGGCCGTGATTAAGTAACGTACACATACGAACCTACTTTATGATTTCATGATGAACTAAATATTTCCATGTGTATGAACCCGGGTAATAGTTGGACACATGGAGTCCGTGGAGAGAGAGGGAGAGGGAGGAAGAAGGAGGATCTCTAGTCTACGATAGTCAGCGCTCTATTATGAGACTCCAATACTGAGCTCCTTGGCCATAATGAGCCTCTAATTAAAAGCAAACAAAGCAATATAAGGCGCCAGCCAACTTTTGCTCCAGTGTTTGAAGTTCGAGTAATCGCCTCTGAAGGATTCTTTGAGGTTTCACAGGCTTGGAGTTCATTCTAAAATTCAATTATTGCAGCTCACTTGTAGCAGCCTAAGCCGATACGCAATAAATGCGTCTATAGGCCTTAATCCTCGTGATCGAATATTAGGAATAGCGTCGACAAGGGTGCGGTCGGGCTGGACTGCTATTGGCCTGAGTTCAGAGCATTTGAAGCCGACTTTGAGAGAATCAATTGTGAGGAGAAACACGAGAGCAACACTGATTTCAAATCGCTTCTATTTCTTGAGTAGCGTACATGATTGGAACCTTTGTGCAACTGGATGACATTTCATCAACTCAACGGTAAAAACAGGAAACCACTTCAACGTTCTCTGAGTCTTAAAGAGTTTTCCATTTCAAGGCAGTGATTTTCGTTAGCTGCTTTCTATCACAGTCACTGATATGTCCTAATACTGTATGCATTTTCAAGTGAGCTGTTGCATAATGTCAAAATGAACCGTAATCTTTGGAGTGTTTTTGAATGAAAATTTTCAATGACAAACTACCAAGTGCCAGTAAAACAGTACATGTGCAACGATCATTCGAAAAAATGCCGGAACGATGACAATATATCCACTGCTCTATGTCAATTAACCCATTAGTTGCAGAAAATACCAATCATTTAAAACATCATTAAATGTATCAATTAATCTAGCATGATGGGCCGATGACTCGCTGATTTGGAAAATTTTCAAATAAAATTATATCTTAAATTTTACTTCATCGTTGGTGAAATAAATTTCAATGAATTTAAATTTTATTTATTAATTTCCTAGCTTTTGTCCTTCTTGTAATTTGTCACGAGTTGGTTTCCCAAGTAGCAGCCGTACTTTCATCTTCCAAAAAGGAAAAATACTATGCAAATTTTCTACAATTAATCCAACAAACTTTTCATGATGGAAACATTATGTTTTACACAACATGATATAAGCAGGTGATGTACATTTAATATTCATCAGCAGAAATACGAGGCTGTGTCCAACATGAACACTGAATATCAGCGGACTCGGTCAACAAGTCTCTTGGAATGTGTACTCAGGCAACTCCTGGTGGCCTATGCTAACATAAGCGACTCCTTCTGGCTTGTCTTCAACTAGATATTTGATGAACACACATTCCACTAGCCTACCGCCCAGCTTACGAGAAAATGTTCCCGTATTTTATAAAAGGGGTATGGGTGCAACAACATGGTGTATGTTACATTGTGCTGGTGCTGCACAGAGTAGGTACTCTTTGTTTATCGTTGATCAGTTCAGAGAAAGGATCTTTGCTGCTGTCAGTTATTCAACTTGAAATATGCCCAATCAAATTCCCTTCTAAAATATCAAGTGTGAATGTTTTCATAATTTTGAAATCGAATATAGTTCACCCCATATATGTATATTCTCAAACGCCTGAGTCAAAATTACTACTGTGAATACAAAAAATTGCGCCTTTTCTCACCAGTGAAGTGCAAACAGCCGGAAGAGAATATAGGTGAGATCAGCAGACACTGTATTTTCCATCGTATTTCAGTTTAAATTAATTATGAGGGAATTTTATTTCACCAAATAAATTTACACGCGACAGCAGATAACCTCACATGAACCACTGTTGTTCCTGAAGTATATTTGAAATAATTCATTTCAGCTAAACATTGTAAGTGTTTACTTCAAGAGTTCATTGAAGTCACACAAAAGACACTGCACTATGAGTGATAATTCATGCAATATTTGGTTCAGTCAAAAAATAACTCCATCTTTATTGTGCTAAATGTTATTGTATTTTAAACAGAACAAAACTATTTAACAATTCTAACAACATTACGCTGCTATTACGCTAGTGCAACAACTTACTAATCTATCTGCGAATGCCAGTCAAGCACTGCAATCCATGAAATTTGCTCTCAATGATCTACTGAACAAGATTTCTGCCACAGCTGTACCAGCTGTAATGCGTATATGTTCAGCCGAAAAAGATATAAAACTTGTATATGGAATATGGAGGATTGCGATCACTATATATTATTCAGGTGGATATAGCTAATCAAATATTAATTTGAAGTGCAGTTTTGACAAGTGGGAGTTCATGACTGTGTACTCGTTACCGAGAAATCCATGTATTCTTATACCTTTGTAGTACTGCATCATTTTTGCGAATAGTGTGACCATCGACTATGAAACCCAGGCTTAAAAATTGTATGCTCTTCGATTGAGAAGCGCACTGTATAGACAATGATAAATAAGCTCTCTACGCACAGTAGGTGGTTCTATAGAGAATACTCATTTCATGCAACTGCAGAAAGCTTTCAGTCCTCTGTCATACTTAGACAATACGACATATGAAACCATTTATCAATCGCTCGCATATCGTAGAAATACCTAACCATATAGTGAAGGTATTGCTCACACAAGGTAAGAGACAGCTATTCAGCGGGTGCTGGACGGTAACGCTGTGCTCATTCATAGTCAAGTTCCATGGACGAACTTAGATTTTTCTTCATGCAAATTAAATATCTCATGGCTGAAGCTCAAGTACAACATTGCCTCTAAACAAAAGATTTATCTTTAGAAGTTCCCATCAATTATATAAGTGAGGTATTTTTATTCTTGTGAAATATTTTACCTCATAAACATTTGAGAATATGTTCCTGAAGAGCAGGTGGTTCTTTAGAGAATACACATTTCACGCAACTGCAGAAAGCTTTCAGTCCTTCGTCATATTTCGACTATAAGACAAATGAAGCCATTTTTCAATCGCTCGCATATTGTAGAAATACCTAACTATAAACCCAACCAATGTTGTATCTTGCACTGCAGTCATCTCATCACGCTGCACTTATATTAAGGCTTCACAAACTACTGATGCAAGTCAGGCTGAAAAATTCTGTGATCTCATTTTCAGATAATGGTCTAGGTGAAAAATTTTAATAAATCGAATAGTGTAGTCTTTTACCTTGATCGTCACTAAACTTTCTAGGTGCAGCGACAGAAAAAGGATTTTTAGGGCAATGAAGTCGTATTTAGATTATGAGGCTTTTGAAACAATCTGTGTAAGAATTCACCGATCTATTATTCATGGATGTACGAATCTTGCATTTCACTATTGTTCATTAGCTTCGTAAAAAATTATTTGCCTTACCAACGTTGCAAAAGAATTTCTTCATTTTGCTTCAAAATAAATATACCGATCAGAAAAATTGATCTCAATGGATATTGTTTTTAATATTTCTCACTGTTATGAGTTTGAATTATTAGGCTTGAGTTGAAAGATTGATATGCCTCAAAGAATAGTTTACAATAAAAGGTAGAAGATTAATATTCGAAGAGCGTCTCATAACTTCACTTCTCTTTGGCTGCAAGCGATGGAATGGAAGGGTCGATATGCGTACATTGTGCTTTTATTGTTTAAGTCAGTTTCTCTGCCTACTATTCTAGAGAAATCGATGTATCCTGAGATTGATTGAATATGTTTATGGCGTTAAATATCAGACGATACACGATGCTACGATATTTTGGCTGAATCTATTGACAATAAGCCCACACGTCTCTTCACCGTTAGTGTAAATCATGAAATGAAATTCATCGCTCAGTTCTTAATCGAAGGAATGAGCTATTGAATTTATGCCAGCCCTATCCTAAATGTAATAGATTACAATACAATTAATGCAGAGAAAAGTCACATAGACCTTGAAAACTTGGATAAGCAAAAGAAAGTTATGTTTACGCAATGAAACTTTACAAACTAACACTTCCCCCGATAGTCTTTCATGACCAAGGTTTCCACAAGTCTTTAAATAAGCAAAAGTTCAGTGCTCATCCTTAACTATTTCCCTATACGTGAAACAATCTTAGAGATGCAATATATGGTGAGATGTTGTACGATGGACACGCGTGTAACACGCACCCATCGTCCTAAAGTGGCAATAAGGGCACCCCTTGCACCGCACTGGTGACAACACGACCCTAAGTTGCGCCATGTGGTAGTATTTGCGCAGCTTGTCGCCTACCGTCACGCCTCTTTTTAACGGTGTCATGTGGGACAGGATGTTTTTTGTGGGTTTCCGTGCTCCACTGCACTCACAAGAGTTCTTTGGCAAAAACAGGGTCTCATTGGAGATTTCAAACCTCATCACAAATGGGAGACTCGACTCGACTTTGATCAATTTCAGTTGGATGCTGTGGACACTCGTCATGTTGTTCTGCAAGTTTCTTCACAAATCAAACTCAAAGTTCAATAGTCGTTTTAATAAATCCCAAAACGGCTTTCACAGCAATATTTTCTCACGAGAAATATTTTTTCCTCAGAGTTCATTAGTAAGATATTCATACTTGGTCCAGAAGACTCGATTTTTATTTGGAAACTAAAACAATAGACTTTTGGCTTGGAAATGTGCTGAATTGATTCATATAATTAAAGTACCAAGCAACTAAATCATGGTGAGAAAATGAAGGAACTTCATCCTCTGAAGTGAGTGGCCATGAATCATACAAGGGATTGGTACATCTGTCATTACGCTGAAGATGAAACACGTTGTAGTGTATGTATTGTTTAGTTTAGCAAACGAACTTCGCTATCGTTGAGTAAGCATGAAGAGAACTGAATGCTTATGTTTGCTGCATTAAATACGACGAATGCGTTGCGATGCATCAACGATGTCAACAAACAGATGTAGAATAAGCCCAAAAATTGAATGTACGAATTCAATTATTAACAATTCTTTACTTGCATACATAGATTTAAAAAGAATATAATGACAACATCGTTATAAACATTTCGAATAAACCTTTAGACAGAATTCTGTTTGCAATCCAATTAGTTAACTAAATCAAAATATTGCGCGAGTATTATTTACGGAAGAATTGCAAAAGAGTCAGCTTGATGCTGCTCACCTCCTTCAGTGAGGCGTCTTCTTATCAAGTGTTTGTGTCTCCCAGAGGCTCTCATCCAGCGCAGCAGGTCGTAACAAGTGTTCTTTCAATATTTGAAAAATAATTTTCTTCAAATTCTATTCGTTCGGATTGAGCAATTTGTATTCGTAAACACTCATTTAATTCTGCGGAGAATAATCATTATCAGATCATGAATTCCTATTTAACTTTGTAGGCAGGCTGAGTACACGTTACTGACAGGACATTCATTATGCCTTGTATTGGAACTCTAATTTAAAAAACACTGTAAACTAGCAAATATGTCTCTTAATAAGAAGTTTATACGTAATTTGAAATCAGTTAGTGAAGGAAATGCTTGTTAGTTCTTTCGATTCCGAGCTTTAGCTAATCGGCAGAAAAAAACTTACCTCAAACTTGAATGCATCTTAAAACTTAAACAATGTTTTTGCACAAAACTTTTGTGGTTAAACTTTTTCCAACTATATCAGACTGGGCATCGTCAGCACATATGGTCCCTTCATCACTGAGCCACAATAGAATATTGAGGACAATAAGCAATCGTACAATAATTCACGTTTCGTAACTATTGTTCAATTATGATGGAAAATAAAATGTGCATGGTTTAATCTAAACCGCCTACTTAAGCTGAACGAAATACATTTTTTACTGTTCATTTTTAAAGTGAAATTAAGACATCTGACAAAGGAAAAACAAATAAGACTTCTAACTCGTTGCATATGAGCAGTAACAATAATTTCCGAGTCTAGTAGCGACCCAGGAATGGATCACTCTGCTTGTTCCTGTTGCCGTATTTTATTTTATTCAAATGATACAAGTAAATACAACTCAGTAGCACATCTTGTGCTCAATATGCTTGAACCTGACGCTCATTTTCATGGACACATAAACAAGAGTGTTGAGTAAATTTTTATGCAATTAAATCAACCATCCCAGTATTAACATAGGATGTTATTTTATTCATTCAATTGTTGTCTAGGTATTATCTCGTATATTTATGGGAGCAAATAAATGATGCAGTGCTGCCAGCCCACTGGAGGCTATACACTCACGAGGCCAATGAGCATTAGCGTGGATTTTTTGCTCACTTTAGCGCAAGCTGTTCTACCCGTTGAACTGCACTGAGACTCCTGTGACATACTGTAGAGTCAACCCTCAATGATGTTCCATGGGAGACTGTGACTCTATGTGGTGATTCATTCTAGGTGAAATGTCGTTGAAGTATGATTGTTATTGTTGTATATCCTATAAACATCGGATATAGGGATGGAGAGAGTATAAAGTGTTATCCGTGAGATATTATTTCCTACATTTTGGCTTCCTATCTATATGCAATGAATTTTATAATAATTTGAATTTTAAAAATTCATAAATCAAATGTGTACTTTTTCATTTGAACAGTAGTGAAGTTTGTTGAGCATAAGTTAATAAATGCTAGAACTGAGTTCATGTAGACCTAAGAATAACATGACAGGCCTTTTAAAAATTAACTAGATTTTCAGAAATAAATCCGTTCCACATTAAAACACAAGGAATACACTCAGAGTAATCCAATGATACATAATAAAAGAAATGCATATCCCTCGTCGAGTGAGTCCTAAGTCCTGCTTTTGTTTTTTATAACTAATAAATTTTTCTAATAAACATTAGTGTAGCTGCGAACCATTACGCAGTAAGCACTGCAGACTTCAGAATTTTTTAACGTGCACAAACAACCTTTAATATGTCAGTATACTCGGGTTTAATAACCAAGCTTTCCTGTGCCTAAAAATATTTCTCAATTTTTTTCTACTGCTATTTTTTCCTATTTTTGTCTGTAATTCGGAACAGTCCTCATTTATTCGACTATATCCAGATGCGCAGAGGAGGCTCACCCTACCTTCGTTAAATGGCACAAACTTTCCTCAATGGCTTTGTGAAACATACCATGCACTCATTCAAATCCTGGGTGAGAAGATTCGTACTCTACATGCCAGAGAGCGGTGTCCCTGCATCACTGATATATGCAGTCAGCAACATTCTGATCCGATTTACAGCGAGTCAGTCACGGCTAATTGATTCAGCTGGTAGCGATCAGGCCTCCTGCTACAAACGGACCATCGAAAAAAGATTCTCATTGAAATTACCGCCCTTGACACGGCGCTCTGTTCCAGCGAACATTATTTCACGACCAATGATGAGGGGAGACTCAGGCCTGAACGTTACTTTAATCTGGTTAAATATGACTACTTTGTTAATTCACTTTCTCAACTGATTTTGAAATAAGAAACGAATGAGTCTTCATTAAAAAATATAGTCCACTACGGGTGAAATAATGCACAAGCTAATGAAGCAATTAAACTTCTGTAAGGTAATGTAAAAGTATTGGGTTGTCCGGAAAGTTCGTGCCGATTTTTAGTAGTTCATCTTTCGAATTATTTCAGAACATGTTTGAGTCCAGAGAATAGGATTTGACTACACTTCCATTTAGAGAACAGTTTAAACCATCTTTTCATGGAAGAAGGTTTGCGATCCTTTAACTTGTGTTAATTCTGTAACCCTTTAAAATGGAAGATAAAAAGATTCATTTTCGGCACTTAATGCTTTTCTTTTTTCATAAAGGCAAAAATGCCTCACAAGCAACCAAAGAAATATGCACAGTTTACGGTAATAATTCTGTATCCGAAAGAACTGTACGGAAGTGGTTCGCGAAGTTTCGAACAGGAGATTGTAGCCTTATTGATAAAGAACGATCAGGCAGACCATCCACCATAGATGACGACCAAATCAAGTCATTAATTGAGAATAACTCACATTCCCCAACCCGAGAATTGGCAGAAAGCCTCAACCTATCAAAATCTGCCGTTCATGAGCACCTGGTCAAGCTTGGGTTCACAAATCGCTACGATGTCTTGGTGCCACGTGAGTTGAGTGAGAGGAATCTTTTGGATCGCGTTTCCGTCTGTGATCTGCTTAATAAACGGAATGAAACTGTGCCTTTTTAAAGCAAATTGTGACCGGGAATGAGAAATGTATTATTTAACGAAATGTTCAGAGAAAGCGATCCTGAAGTGAGCGACATGAGCCACCCTTAGCCATCCCAAAAGCGGATCTTCACCCTAAAAAAGTTATGCTTTGTGTCTGGTGGGATTGGAAGGGAATTCTGTACTATGAGCTTCTTTCAAGTAACCAGACAATTAATTCTGGAAAATATTGCTCACAACTGGATGAGTTAAAAGCAGCAATTCAAGAAAAACGCCCAGAATTGGCCAACAGGAAAAATGTTGTGTTTCAACATGTTAATGCAAGACCACACGCTTCTTTGCGAACCTGACAAAAATTGTTGCAATTCGGCTGGGATGTGTTACCTCAGCCTCCATATTCACCAGATGTTGGCCCTTCAGATTTCCATCTAATCAGGTCTTTACAGAATAGTCTTATTGGTAAAAATTTCAATTCTTTGGATGACATAAAACGATACCTTGATGAATTCTTTGCCATAAAAACACCTCGATTCTGGGAAGAAGGTATTTTCAACTTAGAGGATGGATGGAGACGCATTGTGCAACAAAATGGTTCATATTTGGTTGATTAAAAATGTAATAACAAATATTTATTAACCTTTTTCTTTCCCTTAAAAATCGGCACGAACTTTTCGGACAGCCTGATATGTATAATGTGATGTTCTTGTGGGAAACAGAAAATCAAAGAAAATGCACAAACAATAATAATGAGAATGACAGGTTAGCAAAGAAATGCAATTTATTTATTACCGTAAAACGAGGAAAGTAAGTGTAATTTATTATGTATACTGTGTGCCACTAACAGTAAGATATCTGCAAAACGAGAAAGATTTCAGAGCCATCGCCAGCTTGTGAACCATTTAATAACATTCTGATTATATCTTGCATTTGAAGTATACAATAAACATGCGTGCCGGGAGCCATCTTGGAATGATTAGCAAAAGATTCTTCCGCGTATTTGGCACTTTGGCAGTTGAAAAGGCACAAGAAACTGCCCGCAAGATGGAGAGGCTAGATCTAAAACAAGGCTTTGGATCGCGTTGGTCTTTTGCATTAATTGACGCCAGAGACGAGCACCAGCTGCTAATGCAGTGTGGATTAATAAAGTGACACTTATTACATTACTAGTCGAAAAATGGAAAATCATATCTTGGGCAAAGTAGAAGAATAAATTTGATTTTTCTCAATTGTTACTTCCAATTATGATATGGTCGTTGTATCCATGATATGAAGAGAGTATTTCAAGCAGGTAATTCTATCAATGAATTTGGAGTAAACACCTCTTTATTGCTCCTTGTACCGCACTTATACACACACTAGCCTCGACACGCCTCACTGACGTCACTTACTGAGTTCCTGAGTACAATTGCGCCCTTCAACTTCCAGAAATCATGTTACTTTGAAATGAAAATTCCATTCACAACTTAGTGGTGGTCGAGCCGGTATGCTGTAGGAAACACGCACGAAGCTCAGACGTGACAGAAAAAACAAAGAAAAGTCGGAGAGAAAACAAAGCAATCGTGCACGTTGAGGTGTGTGACTCTAAACCTCCTGCAAGTAATCCTTGGGAGTGCATTGCGCTCTGATCACAGCAAGTTGCCCCTGACAATAACTACCACAGAAAAATACGACTTCACTTCTCGGAATATGAGAAATTCTTCAGCTCTGCCAAGAAACTTTTAGCTCAAATTTATTGGCAATTTCGTGGAAACTGTCTACGCTAAAAAGGTTTCTCGGTAGAAAGTTTTTTGCTTTCTTAGAAGCAAATTAGGATGATGAGACAGCGCTTGTGAGAACGAAGCTGTCTTAAACACGATTATACATATATTTTAAGCTCTTTCGGGTCCCAGGAAAATTGATTAATATGGGATAGAAACTGAAGCATATTTGCAATTTAGTTACATTCTTATTCTTCAATTTCAAAGAAATTTTGGGTTGAAGTTTTTGAGTTTTGCAGTGGGAGACATGAAGTATAATTTAACGTCTGATATCAATTAACAAGGCATAAATACAAGCTAACGTTAATGAAGATAGAATACAATAATAAAAAGATTTTTTCGCCCTCTAAACTACAAATGAATAAACAATTATGAAAAAATGGATTCAGTATCACTGCGTATAATGGTCTTGTATCTTAAGCCCTAGCGTCAATAATTTCCTTTCTCTTCAGGTATTTATCATTGATGATCTCAAAAACTTATCAAATATCCAGTCTTCGGAATGCAACAAGCCTTAGGGCCTGGGGTATAAGTAAGTAAGCTTACGTTACTCGAGTTTTGACAAATTGGGGGGCGGAAATTACAGAAAAGATATTACAGTGGGTCATGTGAAGGTAAGGACATTTTTCGACATGGACTGCAAAACAGCTGAAGCCCTGCGTCTGAATCTGGCGGTCTCTGCACCTCAGCGAGTGCCAAGCTAAGTCGACGATCTTCTGAGCTTGATGTCATCTCAACAGCACACCGAGAACTTTACTCAAGCAGAGATCAAACTTACCTTGTGTCAATCAATTTATGAGAGTTAAATAAAGTTCAAAGATCCTAAACACTAACCGTTGGACAAATTTTGAATCGTGTTTATACTGTACAGAATTGTCTGCCAAGTTTTTTATCACGACTCTTTTGTGTTGGGGCTGGTGACGAGGGATTGGCTTTTACCACCTCACGATGCTGGAGTTTCCGATGACTTGCCTATTATGTCTAACCCTGTAACAACCAGCGTCCTCTATGAAGGCCATTAGAAATAATTCCCTTTAGTCCTTCATTCTGGATGTTTTGTTCTAAAATTGGCAAAATTTCATAAAACAAACGAGTAACAATAAGTGGCAATTTACGCAATGATTTGTGCAGTAAAGAAATGACTTGGTTGTTAGAGGGTTAAAAAACATTTCAAGGTTATTTTTTAGCTCTGCAATAACATCGCATGGTAGAATACGTTTTTGTAATGCAACTAACCCTATCCGGTGGTTGAAACATTCTTCCAAAAATGGGAATAATTTCATACTCTTCGAACATGTTAAAGACTGTCTCAAAGCATCCAACTGTGAAACAGTAAATGTCCTTTGCTCGTGGCGCACCTCAGTGCAACAGGTGGATTGATGCTTGCCTGCCTTTTACTGATGCATGCACTGCAGCAGGTGTTGTATAGAGAATAAATATTGATTTGAGAATTCTTTGAGACCATTCAGCAAATGCTGCTCGAATCAGTTAATTAACTTACCTCACATGTGTAATTTTTGCAAAGATCAGTGGAGCAACCACAATGCTCGGACATAAACCGTATTGTTGCCGGTTCAGAAACTGATTCAATCAGCATTATTCTTTTTCGAAGCTATCTACACCACACAGTGGAGAGAAACTGGTAACTCAAAACAGTTGGGAATTTTTTAGGGTTATTCGGATGTATCTTAATGAGAACTGGTCGATAAAATTACCAGTGAAAAATAAAACTAAACAGTTTATCTAAGCATAGCTAATACACATACATCTTTCCATTCTGCTAAACTAGAAGCACACAATCCATACTGTATCACCTACAGTTATGTAGAAAATAGCTGGATTTTGAAGACTGCTGCAATATCTGCTACAAAAAATAGAGCCCCTGTACAGTAATAGAGCAAGTATAGTACAAGCCCTTGGCATCTGTAGCCATGTCGCAATGGCATAGAATACACAACCGAATAAAGCATCATAATAGAAAGGATTATTTATATGCTCACAATGTAAAACTCAGATAACCACTGCAGTACATCTCTGTCTGCTTGCACTTCACGTTCTATGCAAAAACTAGCAAAAGTTTAAATGTCCATGAGAAGTAATAACATACAAAATTCAGTAAAACAAATTAATTTATACTCTAGAAAAAAGTGTACGAATTATAGGGTAGAATAACAATTAAAGACGTGGCATTGGGGTTCTTTTGGCAACTATTTGGTAGAATGTTCTTATCACGAAAATTCAAATTTCCGATTACATTGCATTGCTTTTCAGTTATTCATATATCAAAAATTAGAGCCAGTTTAACGAAATTGTAGCAACGACACGTCCTACAGCATTTTTAAATACTTCACTGTATGAAATTATTACAGATAAAATAGGCTGTATATGTGGCAACTGACTAAATAGACTTTTCGGAAAGCTTAGCAGTTTAAGAATTAAGTTTTGGATTGTTCTCTTTAAAGTTATCTAAAATACGGGACATGAAATAGCCTTTATCTTCTGTCTCAATGAACTAAAGTAGGTTTAACTCAGAAAAAATATTGCTGGATATCCCTGCTGATCATAATAAAATAAATAATATCAAGAACTTTATAAAAATAATTACATTCTGAAATGACAATTTTAGGGACCTCTCTTTGTTAACACGAAAACAATTCTGTGGGTTAACTCTCTTTGCATTTATTTTCTGTTGTAATTGTAGACTTTCAAATGTATTATAATAAAGCAGTGTAATCTTGAAACAGTTCCGTGAAAATCTAAGCCTCTCCACGATTTCATATCTTGGAACATTTTCCACCATATACTGCAGAGAAAGTGAACGGACAATAATGTTTCCAGCCAATCAAGAGCAACGTACGTGCAAGCCGCTGTCTACTTTAACATTAGCACACACACAAATATATATAGCACACAAATAAATCGTTAGCTTTGCTAGGTAAAAAGGGCTGTTCAGCGAACTCATTTTCAACTTCAAGACTTAAAAGAATACATCCTCGAATTATTCGAGCATGAGCGGTTTTAGCTGAGCTTGAAAACAAACCCGATTAGTTGAGCTGGAGTTCCACTCCGATCAGAGATCGACTGCGCGCACAAGGCTACATTTCGAGCGTTAGTTGTGATGAAGCCTCGAGTTTTGCGATGAATCAAGCTGCTTAGAGAGAGTTGGGACTCTGCTACCACGCGCCTCGCTGGGCAGTGTTGGCTGGAGTTCAGACGTTGCTCTATTAATCCCCAAGTTTTAATAGCACGCGGCATTTCTTCATACATAGGCTTACATTGTTAATCGACTTTGGGGAGATAGAACTGAACACTAAATAAGAATTTTTATACAGTTTCTCATTATTCTAGCTGAGTAGGTTTTTGGAGCTACATTTAGAGTTAAGGCGAATTAGTATCTAAATGACAATCTATTGTAGTCTTTTTTTCAAAATTTTCCTTTTTCCAAAGCATAAGTTTGAATTTCCCATCAATCACGGTTTTAACTACTTGACATAGAAATGTGCGTACATTTTATTAGTGACGGTAATACTTTTATTACTTATTTACATACTGCTCCTATCTCGAATAAGAAAAGTTACGAGAAAATTTTGTTTCACATTGTCGCGTTCATGTAGATAAACTGATTTTTATTTTATTACGAAACTTTCCAGTTCCAAATCTGAGTTTAAGAGCCGTTAACAAAATTAATCAGAGTCGTCAATTTCCTACAGACATCCTAGACACAGTGTCTCGAAAAAAAAACCCGTAATTGAAACTAACATATCTCAAACCCCTGTAAAATTAGACATTTTCTTGAAACATAATTTTGCCAGCCTACTTATTGTACGTCTACGTAGAACGAATTTTAGGTTAAATTTAGGAGAAAGCCTCACAAGTGTAAGTGCGCAAACAATTAGAATATAGAAGCAAACTCAACTTCTGCTTAATTTCACTCATTCAGTAGCAACAACAAAATTTCAAAAATTATGTGTACTAATGCATATAAATGGCAACAGCCTGTTGGTTTAAGTGAGTTTTATTACGAATAATCATTTCGTGAACGAGATTAATATTTTCCTATGTTCGTTCTGTTCTCATGGGACCCGATCGTCCTGCGTTTAGATTTACAGTTATTCCTTCAGTCCTGTAATTGTTAACATTTGTCCAGAAGGTGTTTTTAGTTGGTGAAGGTCTATCAGGACAGTGTTGATACAATAATATCTGCACCTGTTTAAAGCTTCCAGTTGGTAAATAATTTGTGACCACAAAAGCTTTTTGTTCTCTGGTGAACTGCAGCTTTAGGGATTTTGAAGAATCCACTTATAAAATGGACAGTGTATCTTCCTCTCTGAGTGTGTCCGTCTCACTACTTCCTATCTATTGCTGAAAAAAAATCACTGAACTGAAACCAAAAGACGGGTATACCTGTTTTATCAGCATGGTATTGTCGATACCAAAGGCGCCTGATCACTATAAAATACGTCATTTTTCCGTTATTAACTCCCTTTTCGTACCCGGCCATGTTATCGGTAGGTAAAATACAGAATGGAAGTTCCGTATAGATTCATAAAAAATATTAAGGTTCCAATAGTACTACGGGAAAAGTTGAAATGTGTATTGTATTTCATAGATCCTTAATTTCATCACTTTTAAACCATGGAATTTCCTCGGGTACTGTGTTACGTGGCCATGTTATCGGGAGGAGATACAGAATGGAAGTTCTGTATCTATTAATGAAAAATATTCGTTTAAAATACAATAATTCATTGTTAATCTTTAATATATTCATCTTTATAGTAATTTCAAATTAATCGAATTTAGATTGTGAAATTGCCATGGGAACTTTCTAGTGAATGACGAATCGATTGTGCTGTATTAGAATTTAATTATCAGTTTTATCATAAATACAAAGTCACGTGGGACTTTTTGATAGCTTTTGGGTAAAACTAAACAGAGTTTAGAGTTTCCTTCAATATTTTACTTGTTTCAACCCGCACACTTTTGACACCTTTCATTAAATTTATCACAGAATTTACAAATATAAATGTAACCCTATAAAATTATTAACATAGATATAAAATAAGTAGACGAACAAAACGATGTAATGATAAAGCCTTAACTTTACAGTGGCTTGAGATATATTAGTTTAAGTTGGGGCTTCCCTTTCTTTTTGACACCCTGGCAGTGACAAACACTATGTATAGACAGACTTAGCAGGAGGTAAGAGGAGAAGCCACTGATCATGAAAGAAGTAGCTCCTTTGTCTTGTGTAACTTCATAGTAAGAGATATGAACTAGAATCGGGGGAGACTAAGATTTGTTGTCGTAAGACATTCATAAGGGAAACAAGTTGTTCAGTTCTGTTTCTGGTACACCTGAAATACCTGAAGATTTTGTTGTACAATAATTTATTTGCTACCTATTGAAATACAATAAGATGCCAGAAGCGCTGTATATCAAAGAATGAAATACCTTCCATCAAGTTAGTGACAATTTTTGAAACGGAAAATTGATAAATTGATGCATAAGAATTTTCCCGTTGAAGAGTTTTACGAAACTATTTGCATTTGCAGCTTCATTCGTATATACCTCCAGCGTACTGGCAACCAGTAGGCCTTCTGTGGTCTACGTTGCGCTCCATCAATGAAGACTGCCGAGAGCAAAATTATGCAAATTTAAGAGATGCCAGAGCTGAATAAACGTAAATTGAAAGAAGGAGAGCGGGTAAGACTTTTAGAAAATGTACTCAAAAAATCATTTTGCGCTATGCCTTGACACCCAGTGGACTGCTGCAGATTATATCACTGCTGAACAAACAACTCGGCTGATCTGGTCACGGATTCTGAAGTCAACTACGCGCTCACTTTGAGGCAGCGAACAGCGTACCATCAAACACTGCATGTGGTGCTCATGTGTATACTTATTTTCATTTGACTTCAAAAGAACTGCTGATGTACATTTTGATAAGCTGGGTAAGCGCTCAGGTAAGCGTATATTTTTCTAAAATCTAAGAAATACGAGCCTTCATTACTTGAAAATTTCGAGAAAAAAACTCTTAACGATATGAGTAGATTAGGCAGTTCTTCGTTGCGCAAATGAATGAACAAAAATGGGAGTGAAATCGTACGTATATTCATAAAAAAATACTGCTGTGGCTGATTAGCGATAATTCCATACTATATATTATCGAAGAATATACACGCAAGCCTCGTAGCTACAATTAAAGCAATGTAAAAATTAAGCATCATAGATGTTCACAAAATCTTGCCGCCTCAGCTGCTAGTCCAACTCTGCTCTTTTGGAAAAGTTTTTTTCCTGTCCATCTCATCTGTGCCTCACGTGATGTAAAATTTTCATTAGGATTAAGCAAGAACTTCCTGTAGCCGAAACAATGAGCTTGAACTTATGCACTGCGTTTGAAGGTGGAACCGATTGTTAGCAGAAGTTTTACTGTGAAAGTTTAGAGATGTTCAGAAGTGAAAAATCATTTCACGAGATTATTGACAGGGTTTCTTAACTATAGAATATTATTTCTCTATACTTCATCCGTAATTCGTTTCAGTTTAAATTCTTACGTGATTCGATTTAGAATAATATATAAATTAAAATATTAACCTACCAGCCTATAAATTCAGGCAAAATATGTTAATTTTACTTCAAATTTGAAAGTTGGTCATAAACTACTAACTATTCTTTATCATAAAATTATCATTAATTGGCATTGATATCAAAAATCTTGTCGTGAAGATACACAAATAAAACAGACAGAAGTTACACGAATAGCTTTTTTCGAATAACTGATGTCACTGTGTAGTTATGTCTCTATAACGTTAGCGTAATTATTTCTAAATTGTAACATGATATCTCTGTTTCCATGACCACCTGGCAGGCAACTATGGTTCTTTCAACTCGTGAGATTAAGTATATGAACAAAGCTTACCAATCTGGAAGGACTTTTCGTTCCATAAACCTTATTCGACTGAGTTATTGATCACGAGATATGTTCTACTGGTGTTAATACAATCTGAGATACGCTAAGAAAATTTTCTAAGGCCTCCGAGTGAGGAGCGAGGTATACAAAAATCCTTCCCTGCATGTAATACTTATATCACTTTGAATCCCACACAATATCCAGCCCGTAAGAAAATAGTGCGTTGCCAATATCAGTTTCCAATAACAGTTGTTTTGGCTTCAGAGGGCTGCTGCCGCATCAAGTCCTGCCCACAGATTGCGCTCCAGTCAAAGATCCTTATTTTGAACTAGTAAAAAACGGTCACAATTTGCGTAATAATGCAGTTACGATATACCTGTGTCTTTCTAGACCTTTGAGGGGTATAAGAAAAACCATTAATGCAAAAGGACTACAGCCCGTCAAGAATTGAATACATTGTCCGAGCGGCAGTGATACACTCATGCACTGTAGGGATTTTATACGTTATAAAATTTTCAATATCAAACACTTTTGAGTTGAAATCAAAAACTGGTCAAATACACTGTGTCTAATCGTTTGCGTTATGACAATAGTTCAATTTAAATGGTGTTTGTAGTATTTTACTTGAAGAAACATTTTGTAATAAATTATGCAATAAAAGAACGCAATCGGTCCTTTTCGACAAGTACCCTCAATTTTCATAATGGCGCCTACATGAATCACACGTTCATCAGAATCACACATACACCAGAACCACACGTTTACCAGAATCATATGTTTACCAAAATCCCACGTTTACCAGAATCATATGTTTACCAAAATCCCACGTTTACCAGAATCATATGTTTACTAAAATCCCACGTTTACCAGAATCATATGTTTACTAAAATCCCACGTTTACCAGAATCATATGTTCAAGTGTTTGCCAGAATCATAAGTGTTTACTAAAATCCCACGTATATCAAAATCACACGTACACTAATATCACGCACACCAGAACTATGCCCAGACATCATATGTTTGACACGTCAGTATGAGTTAGCAGTACAGCAAGGCCAGATGCTGACATAACTTGAAGCTCGTGCACATGCAATGAAAAAATAATAATTTTAATGATAAATAATCTATATTACCCATGATAAAAATAAAAACGATCATAATTGCTATAAATATGATGTTATGATAATAATTAATCAATTTTTTATCAGCTTTCGTTTTATAATTATTTCTAGATAAGAATTAACAACAAATCATGCAGATCTTCATTTGTGACATTTACTAATTTGTAAAAAATTAACCACTGCCCCCATGCTTGTCAAGTCATGAATTAAACATACCAAGCAAAGATGCTGGCGAAGAGAGTGCTAAGAAAGTCTCAAAATTTGCAGAATTGGCATGAAAAACAAAAAAAAATCCCCAGCCAATAGTCTTGATTATTTTGGCTATTGGCCTAAAAAAAATGCAGATGTGGCATTTGAAAGCAGAAGACGGTTCAGTTTGAGTCCCTCCTGGAGAAGAAAACAAGGATGGAATTGTTCAGAAGACGGCTTCATCAACTGGAGTGTAATCTAGCGGTGAGCAGCTGCAGTGCCGAGGTGTCAGTCTGCACGGGCAAGCAGCAGATGGTAACCCACAATTTAAGTAGCAACCAGCTTCCTACAGATATTATGAAACGGGAAAATGCATAGTCAAGGTACCTAGAACTCAAAGTTTTATCGACTTGAATGTGAATCGAGACATAGAATTCACAACTGGCTCTGAACGTCAAGGGAACCCAAAAGGCATCTTTGAAGTATTAACTTAAATTTTAAGTTTAGTTACCGTAGACTAAGATATACAATACTCTGATGTTTGAGTGGATTTCCATTCCGAGAGAATGGCCGAGTTGAGCAACATTTATACTTAAAAATAGCAAAACCCTCCGTCAATACCATAATACGAGATCCGTTTTTACAACAGCAGCTAAAAAAGCAACGCGATTGCATATTATTTGAATGGAAACGGTGAAAGAACACGTGAAATCAATCTATGGCTTATAGAATTATACCCTGGGCATTGAAACTTGTTAAGCTCCTCTTGATGCTCGAAAACAAAATAAATCCCCACGTTAGACAGTCATCAGTTTCCAGGCTTAATCAACTACTGGTCCAACGTATGATAGAGAGCTTGGGAAATTAAATAATTCTCGCTCTCATTGTTAATCTATTTTCAAAAGTTTTTATTCATTACCGTGAAGCACTCACGGTGACTTGGTGTCAAGTAATAGGGGTAATAAAGTTCAGAATAGTTAACATTGCATTCATTAAAATACCATCAGCTGCTGAAAACCCGTTCTGAAAATAATTTTATCATAGAATTACCATTTGATTCAGGATATATCTTGTTTTGAAGTCGAACAGTAGATACGCCCATTCTTTCCTCCAAAAGTTTCGTAATGACTGACTGACTGACTGATTCATTATTTACGCTTCAGACAATTTATGTACAGGCTCAGAAGGTAGGTGTGTGACCACGCGATATACGTGCAGAAAATAAACAAAAGGTCGGATGTCTTATATTGCATGATTCATAATTCAAACCTTATTTTAAAGAAAAATTAATTGAGCATATATTTGATAGTTCTATACTGACAGATTTTTAGTATCACAGCTAGATGATATATTAATTAATACACATCATTTGAAAGAGTAACTGCACGCACATATTACTGACAAATAAAATCGAGAGATTACTTACACGTCACTTCAAAGATATAGAGATGCTTAAAGCTCAGGTCAATGAAAAAGTTCTTCAATTGAAAATACTGGTGAACTGCCACGTTAACCTGAGAATAATCACATCCATCAGCAGAAGAATCTGATCCCAGAATTTCAAATTTTTGAAGCTCGCTGCTTTGAATTTCTTGAAGGAATGGGGAAGGAAACGCGAGAAGAAAAAGGCCCTACGAAGGGTTTTATCTGAGGCTGGCTGACGCGTCCCCTGATTACATTCAAGAGGAAGAGTCTCAATGGCACTCAGGGCTTCTTCAGCTCAAGCCAATCGAGGCAGCTTTCGGTTTATTGTTTTATTCAAAATTCCGGAAGATTTAGAGCTTAGTCTGAGCTAGCACTCTTTCCATTTTTTGTTTTGTCTGAAATATCCTCTGCTTAAGCCGTAAATTAGTAATTTAAATTTCGAACAGCTCCACAAAACATGAGTTGTCATTTTAAAATATCAATTATAGAATAGTGATGCAAAATTCTGTTGAAAATTCGGCAATTTCTTTTTTCATACAAATTCTGCTCTCCTCTTATTCACTAGTTTAAAATACCTCACTATTGCAATCTTTCATGGCATTACGCAAATGACGATTTACTCCCATAGATTAAAAATTTACGTAAAAAACTGACATCCAACAAATAACACCTGATCTCTGGGAGGTTTACAGCCCTCGAGAAGAGTTACAGTTATTTGTCCGGTCTATATTTAATTATGCCAGATAAACTTTCCACGTACACAATTCGGTTGAGGACACCAAGCATTGCACGCCGTGCAGCATACGGTGGCAATTTTTCTTTAGATCAGGAAGATCGACGGTCATTATTGGAGTTTTAGAGAGAAAACCCTTAGTCCACCCATTTCTGACATGTTGTTGTTCATTCAAACGTTAAACATTTTCACAACAAGACTCTCACTGATGAATCGCCTAACCGACACCAATTTTTGGGACCACTATCGGTAATGCCATCTTCATCCGCTCGGATACCAAGAAAACAAATTCAAACACTGAACTGAAAACAGTCTTGACGGACATACAGTATACGTGGAAATTATAAGCCTTGAAATAAGTTAAGCCAAGTGCCGGCTCACCGTATATCTTTAATTCATTTCCTGTACTGAATACTACTTTATAGAACTGCACCGTATTTTACCGATCTAAAATATAGTTCAGTAGAATGCGCTGGCTGGGTGACAAATCCCTTCACTGAGCCTTGTTGTGATTAGTGCTATTGTATAAAACAAAAGCCTCTATATTCTATAGCAGTACTGAAACAAGTGTGTCCTTACTTCTGTAGTGATTCCGGGATCTAGGCATCATTTCAAACGCTCATCTTCAGAGCATAAAATAGAACTGCTGTCTATTCGCAGACCGGCTTTACCGGCGATGGATACACACCTACCTAGCTTCATCTCACCGCTACATACAAGCTGTAAACCAGGGAGTTTTTAAGTCTATTGAAGAATTGGCCCAGCTGATCTGTAACGATATTAGCTTTAAATATCGATCAAGTCACTATGCAGAAAAATCGTTATCGCCATCATTTCGCATTGCCGACTGAGCTAGTAACATTTCTAGTACGTCATTTAAAGGTATGTTAACAATTTACAATAAAATTTAGCAAAATTTGAACATATATAAAGGAATTATACAATTTTGATAAATTTAATGTTGTAAAAGCTTGATATTTCAGGACAAACTCCACGCCACTTTTTTACCATTAAGCATTACTATTAAATTTTCACTTTCATCAGGTTTGAACACTGTGATTGATATTTTGAGAATCACATCCAACATCGATTAAATACGTTCTGTTTGTTGCTTTATCAGTGCATGAAGATAAAAATGGGAGTTCGAAGAAGCACCCGGACACACGTCAATTACTATCAATAATCCAAATTTTACCTCAAACTCAAGGAGAGATGATTAGACCAACTAGTATCTGTTGATAAAATAGTTGGGATTTCTAGTTAATTAATTTTTTCTTTTTTATAGAAAATTTTGATTATTTTGCTGGGTACCTCTCGCTAAGATACAGAAAAATCCTTGCAATAAAGTTCAGTTTTTGTTGGTGATGACTAAAAATAATTCCTCTTCGAAGATATAGTCAGCTCGTTCACTAAGGACTAAATCGAGAATTGGCATGAGAGCAGGTTCTGTACATGCTGTACTGATCTGTATTGCTTAAATGCGGGTGATTATTTACTCTGTTTTGTAGTCAAATTGTTCATCCGTGGCTTGTAATTCAGGCGAAGATATTTTTCAAACGTTTCTTGAAACTTTTCTGTTTCAAAGTTATATTTATGCAAAATCTCTGGAAATGATTCAAAAGACAATTTTCAATTTAATTCTAAATAGTTATTTACTGTCCTTCGTATTTTAGATGAAATGTTTTACACAAAAACAAGACATTATTTATGACGACTCTTATGTAATCAAATTCATGAGACTGTCAACAATTTTGCTTACGCTCACCCTAAAATATTTCTTGATGTTCATCTTGGTCTCATTTGTATGATAAAAAGAATAGTGCCTCAGAAAATCTTTTTCGGAAATTCACATGCATGACGGAAGACGTCGAAACTCTATCAAGATAATGATGTTCATGAGTGCCTGGAGACGGACAAGCACCGCAGTCGACGTGAGCATTATTTATAAGCAATGCTAAGACTTAACAAATGGGCTGGGATTGCAGCCGTGGAGGCCTAAACATTCGGAGCACTCAGCAGTATTAAAGCAGTGCAATCTGTCACAGACCTTCCTGGGAGCTCTTCATGGACCCCCTGCTCTTTGCATGTTGGCCCTATATATCGCAAGTGACAGCACAGTCTTTCCCTTGGATGGCTTGCTCTATTGAAACCGTGGTGGGAGCAACACGACCTACCATGCAGTCCACCCTTGATTTCAAGCCTAATTTAAGCTGACAATAAAACTGCACCCTATCCTTGTTACACTACTGGCTCTGCCACTTGGTCGGCCTGAACAACTGAAATTGAAACGTAGTAACTAATTAAGAGCTACACACCGCTTGCATTTGTGGTATGGATTTTATTCCAATTTGAAAATTAGACAAAATTTTGCAAACGAGCAAAAAATTCTGACTGGAATGAATGCATTTTCACAAATTAACGGCTGCTACTCTGCGTCGGGAACATTGAATCTACTCATTTCAGCGTACACAAAGCATTTCGTTATTTATAACTGCTTCTTGGTTCTCAATAACTTCTCACTGAACCCATCTTAGGAGTAAGAATGTAAGATTATTTACTTTTTGCTATGATAAAAATATCTTAACTGTATTTTAGTTTTCTAACATTGGTCAGAGTCCAAATGAAAACAAAATCCCTGGGTGAGCAGTTTTATTGGTGTATCGACGTCAATTTCCGTAGACCGTTTGGTAACTGATGGAAATCATTAATAAATCGATGAAAAACTCAGCTTGTGGTGATATCAAAACTTTGAAGCCCGCGAAGAAATTGCAAGCTTCACAAACTGCGGGCATAGATCGCCTTCCCCCGCCTTCTTATGCCCGCTGTCGCCCACTGATTATAATTTACCCTACCAACTTATCCAGCGTACTGTCAACTGGCAGTGAGTAGCCCTCTCATGATTGAGTGATTAAAGCAGAAGTTATCAGCTAGGCTGAGAATGAAGAGAATACTTGCCAAATAATGGAACGAGTACAAAAAATCGGTGAAGAGTGGGACAGAATTTTGTCGTCACTCTGTAGCTCCCGCGATAGGAAGGCACAATTAATTTTCTTTACTGGACCTGCCCTTTTGATTGTTGCACCGTAACGCAATAAGGAACTCAAATCTTAGATATTGAAGTAAAGTTTGTGCATGCACTTTATTCAAACTTCTTGAAATATCAAATATTTTTAATAGACGAATATTTGTAGTAACAACGTAAAACTGTTATTCAATTTTATACTGGCCTTGTGCACTGGCGTTGAAAGCTGATCAATAATTATTTGGTGTGGTCTTTTATTTATTTAGTTTTTATGATCCTCAAAAATCTGAAAAGTTACAGAGAATCAAGTAGCATATGTTCAATGAAAGTTGAAACATATCTCGAGGCATCATGGATGTATGTTCTTGATACCGAGAATGCCATAGAATATCAGTTAAAGGCTTTAAATACAAAGGTTTGTGAAACGATTGTTCACCACAAAATAGTGTTTATTATTAATTATGCATGAAAATAATAAGGCGTGACAGGCTCCTGCAGTGTCATTCAAACGCTGCATGAAACGCACCAATGATATAGGACTCAAGAGAGAAATCTAAATCCTTCATTCAACATAATCTACAAGCACAACTATGTTAATTTGAGTGTGGTCAACGTGTAGAACGTTCCGTGGCCTACAAGTGCTATCATAAAAATGGAGGCCAATCTATTGAACACTGCCACTCGTCATCGTCTAGTGGTTTCATTTAAGGTCTCTTACTTAAATTAGGCTTGGAAACATAAGAAGTGATATTACCTCAACCAGTACATTCTTTTGAGGGACTCTGCGGTGTTCTTGCTTACCCTCATCGCTGGACGAAGTCTCGGATCACACAGGCTGGTTAATGACGTGTGTGATGTTGTTTGCCTCAACATGCACGGCTAGATATGGAGTTAGACGTGAGATGGAGATGTCTGTAGCCTAGTGCATGTGCGTGAGTCTGAATAAACCCATCACCGCACCCACAGTAAAGACGCTGCTTCTAGAGCGAGTCAAAATAATGTACCCATGAGCCACTCATGCGTGAAAAAACGTATAAAGTTTTTTTTGTTAAACTCGTCTATTGACATAGTAACATTTCCAAGAAAGGTGGCTGATTGAATGTTGTTATTGTAATGTTGACGATATTAAATGCGGTGTCGTATAAATACACAAAGTTTTCATACTAGTATGTATACAAATAAAATAGGTGTGATCACTATCCATTGCTTGAAATCCCACTAAAACGAGATTATTAATTTCTGGATTTGTTGTCGTCTATGTGGCTGCTGTATTTCCCAGATTCCACGTCTGTGGCCACGATTGAAATCCATTCAGAAGCGGTCCTCACATCGAGAGCTGCAGCGTGTGCAGTGCAAAGCAAAGTCACCTGCCAAATCTTGTGGTTCGCAATCACAGCGGGGCAGCGCATGTAAGCTTTGGTAGAGAAAAACTCCTTGCGATGAAGTCTTAACTGGCGTTTCTTACCACAAGCTTATTCAGATGTCGCTTATCAAGTTTGATCGCACAATTTTGCCCCAAGTTCCAGAATTGACAAGCAATACACACACCTCAGAATTAAACTAATTTTTACGCAACACAGGTTTTAGTAAAGCAGCTTCTGGGAATGAACATGGCGCGTTGAGATGGCGGCGGCATCTGATTTGTAAACAGAACGAAGAGGCAACTGTGTGGCACCAATAGCTCAGGTAAATCGCGTCCAAACACAGACCGCTAGACGTCCACGGGAGATGTACAGTACGTTCTGGATAACATTGTCTATTGAAGTTTCATCACAGAAGTCATATCCCCAAATATTTTCTCTTCGTTTCTTATCGATTCATGAATCAGTGTGGCACGGATTCTGTTAAAATATTCACAAATGCACGAATGTCGCTGCTTAATACTGAATTTTTTTAGAGATAAGTGAGTCCCACATGACAAGCAATGAATGAGGTGCTCTCAAATCTAAATCACAATTCTTGTAATGCTGCAGTTCAGTCGCTAGAAGGACGTTCAAGTGAAATGAGCCTCTAATGATTATGAAAAATACCAAAAAGAGCTAAAATGGAAGAGAATTCTGTGGGAAGGACTTTAAAAATGTCGAAGGAATAAATCTACCTTCATAATGTCGAATATATTCATGAAATGATAAGTAGAGAAATATAAAAGCTATATACGATGAATGAATTTTTAGCTGCCTCGAGTAAATTCGAATATCTTGGTGGGAAACACAGAAATTTAAAATATACGGTTTACGGACCTAAAATAATACGTATTTTGCAGCATGAAGTTTTGGTATTATTTCACTATAGTTATCATTATTGTTATAATTATTTTATTACTTCTATTATTCGAATACTTATTACAGTGAATTTATAGTTTTGTTATAATAATAGTTCTATTCATCATTAGTATTACTACTGTTATTGGGTTATTATTGATTCATATTACTATTTTCATCATATTTAATATTATTATGAGACCATTTATTAGAAATTCTATAATTCTTGCCATTATTAGTCACCGGAACGTAATAAAATGCAATATAATTATGTCAGTGAGACTTCGAAAGCGTTAATATTTATCTAAGGTACGTAAAGTAACTGTAACTATGTGGAATACGTTAAACTAGCCATGAATGGCCCTAGCTAGGATCGAAAAAATTAGTATTATATCAAGTGTTGAGTTCCTAGTTCCAGACTTGAGACACAAGAGCAAGGAAACCTCGGTCAGATATCTCGCATAAGTTTACTCCATGTCGTCGTGGCAGATCTCGAGCCATTAGCATTCCTCACTAAATTGTGTTCTTGTATGAGAAACCCAATCTCATTTCATATATCAGAACCCTTTGAAGCACAGTGGAGGACTGTAAACAGTTACTTTTGGCATTTATTTGTGGAGAAATGTGATGTTCCATGCATAAGAATAAGCAAATAAAAAGCGCACCGTAGCGCTCAAAGTTGTGGGTGCGCTGGGTCGCCCCGCTGCCGCCTTGCCAAATAAAGAGCATGAAGCAGAGGGGACTTGCGGGTGTTGTGTGCATGACATTGTGCCAGTCGAGAAAAATAGAGGGGCTGGGCTGGAGCGAGACAAGCATTCTTGCCCTCAATTGAGCAAAGTGAGGGCAAGTCCACGACGGCTGCTACTGTCACGTACTGCCTATACTAATGGCTGCGCTGGAGGAAGCAGACAACCACTACCATCAAGAATCCTACTGGACCGCCTGCACTCTCCGCTGCACGCTCTCCTGTCGAGCGTGCAAGTGTAGCTGCAACTCAAAACAAACATCAGGAATGCTGGTCTTGTTTAGTTTTGCATTGCAGTTTGAAGTGACACAGCAAAGACAGTGTGTGCTTGTTATTGAAGTAGATTGATACATCGTTATTAGTCATGTACCTCAGAGTTGTTGCTGGATTAGAAGTTAATGAACACCAGTGCCTTCTAATTAGCAAACCGGTGCCATAGAAAGATGGCGAGCATTAACAAAGTTGAGAAAGCAAAACAGGGCTTAGCCGTTAATAAATGATGCAGAACTTAAATATACTACGATAGAACTTGCGAGTACAAGTTTGCTAATTTACGATCCATGCTTGGACGAATGCACTGGAAACAAAGCCACCTAGTCGAGAGTACCGGACACTGCAAGACTATATCCCACCAATTCAGGACTCAGGATAGAAGCTATTGAAAAAGTACTACAGAGTGGAGTCTAATTTGTGTGGGAAAAAGGGTACGATGGGAAGCAAAAGACATAAACCTTAAATAATGATTCTAAATTTTGAAACGGAGCACAAAATATGGTTAGACTGTGAACATTTTCTTCTACTAATGTTCACCCAAACTGTGTGTAATTATATGATCTATATGGCTGCTGAGAATATAAGAAAAAGAAGTGACGAAATTAATATCTTCATGCAAGATGATTAGCCAGTGCATATCAGCACATCATTTTATCATTAATTTAGTCGAAATGATTCCTAGTGAATTCTTAAAGCATGATTTGTGATAAAAAAATTGTTATTTAGTATATGATTCAAACAGAAATATAGCTGAATTAAACAGAGAAATATCTATATTAATTATTCGAATGAATATGAATTCAGATATTCTCTCATTTCTTTGTTTATTTAGCAAAAGCTTTCATACTTTTTAACCAGTCCGCAAAACGTGAGTAAAGCTTAATGCAAACTTTTGATGCATTCTTCATACGCTCTGAGACTTCAAATGCTCGTGAATGGAGCGACACAGAAGACTTACTCGAGAGCAAAAGGAAGCTGGCGTTGTCGTGTGATGGGATGAACAATCTTCACCGTACATGATTCATTCCTCCTTTTGAATATCGCCAGCTCTGAATTCAAGAGTCAGCTACATGAAAAATATAGACGTACTTTGCTGAAATAAATGTATTCCCTTATACGTATATTAGAAATGAGAATTTCAAATGAGTAACTCAGAATCCCTAAAAACTATTACGAGAAGTAATCATCTAACATGTCTCTTGATCTACCTTCACAGTAAGACATAATGTGTTGGGCATTTTGCTCACACTTGTAAGCCTTGTTGCATGTGCTACGAGAAGAGTTTTATGCAGTCCTTTTTTTGTCCAATAAGCTGTTGAAAATACTGAATCACAATTAATTATAATAGGAAACAGCTTGCTAAAAACTAGAAGCTGAGACAGAAATACAAGCGATAAGAAGAATAACTGGAGCTGAAGCTAAATTATTCGTCGTGGGAATGACCACAACGAAGAATGACCTATTCACGCGCAAAAACCGGACTTGTTCACCACAATAATGTTGATCTAACAGGAAGAAGTTCAATACAAATAATTGGTTCCAATCACAGAAATTACGTGACGGTTCACCATAGAAACAATGATCATGAAGAAGACTTGTGGAGTAATTTATACAATTCTGGGGCCTTGGTGATTTTGCTGAGGTCGTCACTATTGGCGACAGGCGGCCGCAGCATTGATTAGCATAACGTCGATGGTTATTGCCGCCTGTCCGCAAACATGGCTCTGGAAACAGGCGGCGCAGTTGCCATAAACTCCTCAATTTCTCATTTTACTGCTTCATTGCAAGTAACCCTATTTCTGGCAATCTAGTTCACTAGTATTACTTTGAGATTTAGGTTTTGCTTTGGTTCACAAGAACAAAGACATGTAGTATTTGGAACAATTGATTCTATTTTTAATAAACGAATTCTCAGCTTCCTGTAATGTAGTTCAGCAATTCCGAGTTTTTAGCAGCTTTTTCTAGAAATCTGAATTAACTTCTCGAAGAGTCTCTGCAGCTCGGAAATCTTGGGTTCATGTGACGGATAATGCGATCATTGATGGTCAGTAGTCGGAGCAATAAACGGAAGGAGCCGAAACTCTTTGAGTGATTGGTAACTTTCTAGATTATTTTCTCAGGGTTTACGGTGCAAGGGCTGAAAAAATGTGAGTCCTGTACTAACTCTACATGCCAACTAGTACATGCAAAATTACTAGGTTAGCTTGAACAATTCACTCACATCCAAGAACATTCGATGGCCCGGTCGTAGTTCGGGTGAGGGATTAGGCGAGGTTGTAGTTGCATGAATGACTCTGCAGTAACACACACTAAGCAACAGCTCTCACACTTCTTCAGTTTCATTCAATTATTCGAAGTCAGATCGAAGTAATTTCGAAAAAGAACAAAAACATTTTTTCTTTTCATTACTGACTTATTTGAATAACGATTCTACAAAACTGTCAAACATTTTCTGTGGTGTATAATTTGGAAAAGTTCATTTGAGCAGGAGATGGCTGTAGATCAGGCACTAGACCACTTCCATTCATCTTTATAGATCAAATATTCACCTGTACATTGAAGTGTATCATTTCACTATGAAATTTATTTATTGACTCTTCAGTATTCACAGTAAATTAGGATTATGAGAGCATTCGCTCGAACGCATTTTGAGCATTGAATCAACCGTAGCAAACCAACATCATTTTTAAACGATTTGGATATCTGATATTAAAATATTCGTTTGTGGATGTTTCAGAGCGTGACTGCAGCGAAGCTTTCGCTTCATAACACAGACCAAAAAGCTTCTGTCAATAAACAATTTACGGAAAGCCAACATCAATTTGAAGTAGCAAAAGCGCTGTCGGCTGTTGCTGCCCGGAGCTATGACTGCGTGGGTAGCGGTGAAAGATGAACTTGATCAGAAAAAGATATGAAGAGTTATCAAGGACGCCTTCAAGGCAATTTAAACATACAATTCACCAAGACGAGCATGGTAGTATTTGAATATGATATTCACTTGCTCATATACTGAACGTTTTTATGAATCATCATAATGAAAAAAATAATATTTTGAAACTTTAAGTGAAAAGAAAATATGATCTGAAATAATAGGACATAAGCTACTACGCAAACGATGTAACTTTGGATAGAATGCTGGTAGAAAAAACGTGACCAGTTTGAAAACTCGAAGAAACAAAATGTGAGTGATTCAAACGAAATTTAATCTGCGATATATCATCCATGAGTAGAATGTTGTGATTGAACGTGAAAATTAGACATATTTCCGCAGATAGAAGTCATTTCGCCTCGTTAACTTAGTTACATTTAATTTACACAACTGCTACAGGAAAGGATAAACTTTGAAATGTTACCCTAATCTCCAAAATTAAATCGATGAAATCTTGCTTCTTTTACTATGTATTTTTACATATGCACCAGGTGAAGTTCCTCTACAAGCATGTGGAGCAAACAAAATTTCTTAATAGAAATGACAAGGAACGATCAGGCGACAAAGAAATTTTAGTTTAGTTTTAATAAAAAATTCTTAACCAGTCTTCATAGTTGTTTTTCCTTTTACAAACAAGAATTTCTTTTACACGATACTCTCTCGGTTGAATAGATCAATGAAAAGTTCTCTAATGCCAAATTACGTGATCATTTTTATCTCATTGTCACTGAAAGTTACGATGCAAAGTCAAATGTTTTTTTCAGCAACTTCATAAACAGCTGAATAATTTTTTTAAAATAGTGCGCTCAGTTGATACAAAATTTTAAAACGTGAATTGTAGAGCAAATTGTGTCGTCAGTTTTCTTTGTGTTTTGTAGTTGTTTATACAAAATGCAAATTAACTCTCAATTAAAGGGCAAAAATATTGCAGTGAATTTCCAATTAAGTGGGAGAAAAACTTTTGAAGAGCAGCCGTAGTTATGGAAATAATTATTCGAACAGGCTTCAGTGGGGGAAGGAATAAATACTAAACACTGAATAAATCTAGAATAAAATAAGACATGAACAAAGAAGCAAAATGAAAACAGCAACATCTGCCATATTCTTGAGACACGCCTTCACATTGAGGAAGGAAAACAAACTCTTAACACTGAAGCAACACGAACTCCTGAGACACTCACGCATCGAAATTTTTAAGCGATAACTACTCGCGCCATGCCATTATTGTCAAATTTTTTCACTAATTTTCATACTGTAAGAGTTAATTTTATCAACTTATCATCAGAAAAACAACTGTTCGGCAGTAAGTAAAAATTACTGAGCCTTTGTACGCAGCTGCATCATAAATTGATCCGTGGATAAGAAAAGAGAGATGCTATATGAGCACTAATATATTACTTGCAGCGTCCATTGAAGCTTCAATAGAGTTTTCCTTTGGCCACGAAAAAATTCATACCCGCTTCATGATTAGTTCTTGCCTCTTATCTGGACAGATACCACACAATTGTGGATAATTTATGTAGAATTACTTGTCGATTAAAAATGAAAAATATGGAAAAAAGTCTGATGTTGAACCTCTGTGAGGACATATACTCCGTGGTTCCATTGTATTTAGAGTTAAATAAGTTGACCAGACACTTAAAAAAATTGGGCATTATTTGCTTGAAATGTCTTACTATCTGTTAATAAGAAATTTTCGACTAATAGCTCTTGATAATATGTACTATCATACTACTACTGAAACCACGGGAAAAAAATCCCAAATTGAACTTTGAAGTCCTCTTGACTGATGTACTATGTTATTTTCTTTATTACAACATATATCCTACCTTGCTCATGAGTAATTTGAGATTTGCAGTAATGGCCAGTGTCTACATATTAGTTCACCATTAGCTAATGGTATATAATGGATCCATTTATAATACTCTGTGACATTTTAATTTCTTTTTAGCTGTACTAACTTTCAGACAAACACGACATACGAAAACATAAAAGCTGACCTTTCAGTTTGATGAACATTGCCAAAGAAGCAAGGAAAGAACAGATAAACAGGATAAAAACGTTCACAATAAATTAATACCTCTAAAATTTAGTGACAAAGTTATCGCAATAGCCGTGAGTTATTATTGCGGAAAGTCAATAATAGTCCAATGTATTTAGCTTCCAAATAACGAAAGTGACGCCTTAAGCTGGCCTCCACACTGGATCAGGTGGCTGAAGTAGAACATGCTCCAAACTTTGGCTCACGACGCTAATTCAATTCACTTACAATGACTCGAAATATTTCCGTCATCACATCATGCCAGAATGCACCTCTCGAACCTAAAACTTATGAAAGTAAACTGTAATTTTGGCTACAAGTTTTACGATTTACTACGAACATTTACTAGATTTACAAGCCGTGTAGTGGCTTTTATTAGAAAAATTGGGATCAAAAGGTACCTGATAGGGAGGGCTAACGAACTTATTCTGATTGATCTCATTTGATAGAGATTAGGTTGGAACGAATACAATGTGTCATTGCATTCTAAAAGTTCTCCCATTCGTTAACAAGCGTTCAAGTACCACGGTTGTTCGATTATTTTGATTATGATGCAAAATCTAAATCCAACTCGTTTTTAGTCTTTTTCTTGATGAAACGAGAGACTATTTAAATTGTTATTTGGTCATTCAAACACATAATAAGTAGAAACAGCAAAGTCAAGAGAATAGGGAGGGCAAAAATCATTATCTCGACCGAACTCTTCCAAGTAATAAAGCACAGTTGAACTAAATCGAGCAATGGCCCCCGATCTGTTGACTACTGAGGGTAGCTTTTAAACTAAAGCAGCCCCTAAACTAAGAATGTGATGACACTAGAAACTAGCAGTGACTGTTTAATTATTGTTAGACAGTTTGCAATGGATAATGCTTTCAGTCTTCAGTCTTTGAATGAAGTCCTTCTCGTGGTTGCTGAGCAGGTCTGCTTCATCAACTGAACTATGAAGGCAGCGTTTACTGTTATGCTCAGGCATCCACTTCTCATTACCAGTGGCAAAACTACGCCATAAATTGTGACTGATGGTGTCGTGGAAGCAACATGTAACAGTCTGTGTCACATTTTATGGACAGTTCATGCAGGGTCCGCTCTCCAACCACTCAAATTTTTCCAATCATTTTCAGATGGCATAAGATAGTCATATGAGGTACGTTAAATAGTTTTGCAGATTTCCTAGAATTAGTGATGGGATTTGCTACGATGACAGTTTTCAATTCTTCGAAATCAAGTTTTTTTGACGCCTTCATTGGGCTCGTCTATCAGGTTGAAGTTACTGCTTCAGAAAAGATAAAAGCCGCTCCTGAGATTTCTTTAATTCACTGCATCACTTCCATGAGCTGAATCACTGAATGATTCGTGTTGCTGCACTTACATTGGCACCTCAAGGAAACTCATAAAAGAAAATATGGCTCATGTGATCTCTATATCAAAGAAATATGAGGGGCGTAGAGTTGAAGATTATAAACAATATCTTATTAATCTGTAAAGTTAGTATACTTACTCACTGCAACTTTCTAAATGATGAAAAGAGTAATACTTCAGTGAACGCTGTCTAAAAGATTATTAACAAATATTGAACAATACTTAAGATCTAACTTAGAATATCATATCTCGAGACGCAAAAAAAGCGTTCTAGTTAATGCAAGCTCAGGATGCCTCTTTTCAAAGTACTTTATAGAAGTAAAAATGGTGAAGCTAAGAGCTTAGCAGAAGCGGTGTAAGTACATGGTTGATGAATACTGCCATGTTTGTCTAGCGTCTTAATTATTCAGTAAGTTGACAACGTATTGGGCGATGAAAAGATATCGTCAGATTCTAAGTATCGTTGTAACTTTAGGAATAACGTAGAAAGCGAGACCTAATTATCCTTGAATTTGGCTTTGTGCTATAGGCAAGGTATTGGTTGAGTGTTAAAGCCAATAGACATAAGCCCAGACTATAAGTGCCTTGAATTCCAGAATGTGCTTTCATCCAACAATATGTTTCGATGAAATCTGCGAGAAATTTTGCGTAAGGAAGAGTTGAGCTCATGAAATGAAAATAAATGCTAAGTTTAGTATCGAATACGATTGCTCTACTGAACATCGATTGAATTTTACTATTAACTTTAAGGATAGTGATACCTACGCGAGGAGTGTTTAGCAGTGCACGCCTTTTTAAATCAGAAAGAGAGCAAAAATTTGTAAGCCACTGAAATAAAGCAGAATCATCACTGCCTAAAAATCCATCTTTATTTTTTCCCATACAGAAGGAAGGGAGAATTATAGAGCAGAATTTATTCACAATTTCATTTTGTTCGCTAGCGTTTGAGACTTTGTTCAAGTAACAGGGCTTTAAAAAACCTTATCAATATTTTCGGTTAACGAAAAATCTTTTAACGCATCCAATTTATACACATATAATTAGAACTGCCTTTAGTTTTTATTTTTTCCATGATTTTTAGAATCAAAGCTAACCGAAGCCAAAAGCAGTTGACCCTACCTAATTTAATGGGATCAATATTTTTTAGGATTCTCCAGCCCATTTTCGATTTTAAGTCCAAAGAATGACCATGCACCTTTAATTTGGTCGGCTATAAAATAGCCTGTGGGCAGGTGAGTAGAGCGCAAGCAGGCGCAGCTCATTGCATACATTAAGTTCTTTTAGGACTGAGGTCAGCACTGCTTATTCACCTGAACTTGCCAGAAATTTATATTCATTTCTTATATCAATTACGTGCCCAATGAGAAAAAATGAATAATTGGCTACCGTTAATGTTATACACATGTGCATTCCAAACCCACACGCTGACTCCAGCAAAAAGTTGCCGGCAAGTATCGACACTCATAAACTCATTTATAATTGGAGAACTTCGAACGCTATTGACGTTTTTAAATTCCTCCCTAACTTTGAGAACCAAGCTTCAGAAAATGAAGGAGCTCTAAACAAGCGAGAGCTTTCTTCGCATTGCAAATCGTCGAGAGAAGACATTACTCTTTAAATGTTGAGTAAAACGAAGTCGGCAAAATAATATTCATTCGATGATTCATGGAAACGCTGGCTTCATTACTTTGGTACTTTTCAACGACAGAGATTATGAAATTGCGCAGAGCTAGAATAATGTTACTGCCTACCATGGAGGGCAAAGCATTTTTTGTGCGCTGCAACATAAATCAATAAAACGCTTCGTGAACACTGTGGAATCATTTTGTTCGGACTTATGGATGTTTTTTTTCTAGAATAGTTACCTCAAGTAATCTATTGGTAAATCACACAGGCAGGTTGTACTGAGGATTATGATTTATTAATCATTTAGTTCTTGGGTGTTATTGAGGGTTATGATCTATGCATCACTTAGTTGACAGGTGTTATTGAAGGTTATCATTTATGGATCACTTCGTTCATTACTTCGTATGGTCCAGGGCAAGTCACGTACATAAATTAATTCGAAAATAACATTACACCAGGCGACCTTGTCACATTTGTGAGCAGTGTGGCACAGGCAAGCAGTCTCTAACTCTCGTATGATTGTGAGTGCTGTTAGTATACACATTCGCCTCATTACTGAGCCATCATGGAATAACAAATAAATATAGAAACCATGGCATCACCTCTTCTATTAGAATACTATCTACAGAAACAGTTTATTACATGCTTTATTCATTCGAAATTTTTCATTGCTGTGATATTTTCAGCAAGACCAAATTCATCGCGCCTTTTAAAGCTGCTTATTAAATGAATGCGAAGCATCACAATCAGGTACAAAAGAAAGTTTTTGCAAATTTGATATCAAGCAGAGCAGCTCTGTGACTGCAAACATGGGGAATTATGTATGACGTTGTAATCATCTATGAAGAACTTTGAAACAAACATTGTTTAGCTAATAACACTATGATTATAAAAAAAGGAAATACCAGCTTCACGTTTCTTCAGTCTTCATATAACAAACGTCAATAACATTCTTTGATGGTGAAATTATGTAGCTAAAACTTACTTCTAAGTAGACTAGAACTAGGATTAGAAAGTTGATAAATGGTGTATAGTCTGTAAACGTAGGTTGCAAAATGAGTAATTCTAAGCAAACAAAATTTCACAAATTAAGCTTATTGATTTAAGATCTCTCGAAAAACTACGCTCGGAATAGCTGAATAGTGTAGCGATTGCTTACTATGTATCCAAGCCCGTAGAAACAAATTATCTCATCGTGAGCAAAAGAATACTGCAGGGACCAAAAAAAGCATTAACGCTCGAGACCACTTTATAAAGGAAGGCTTGAGGGAGCTCACCTCGCTCGGTCGTAAATAAAAACGACGTTACGGCCTCATGCCAAAAGCTGTACTGTGTCTGAATTTGATCCGCACTCATATTGATGCACTAGAGCTTCTTTACTTTGATTCTAAGTACCTGGAGCCGCTAATCTTGACCTAGAAGAGATATTTCCTAACATTGAGTGAAAGCAATGTTCACAGATATTTTGATATCTGAAGTTAATAAATCAAAAAAAGAAAAACATTTTCTCTGTATCATATTTTTTTGTATTCACTCATTGTTTCTAAAATAGTGATGATGTTAAATTTCTGTCCATCAGGAACAAAGTTCATTTCTTGCAGCTACACGGCAATATTTTGAAACCAAGTTTGGCAGGCAGCGGCGTCTCGGTTTTGACGAGCCCCAGGTTTTGGTGGGACAGGAAGCTATGCAATTTTGGCTCAACACTTGAGTCGTGCGAGTGCCAATGTGTCTGATCTCAAGGGATTGCCGTCGAATTTCACGAGACTGTCAAATCTCCCCTTGGTCGAAGAAATTTGGATTATTTCTAGAAACGCGAAGCTTTCTCTGAATTTCAAAACGCTCGAGTGACCAGAAATAAATTGCGCCACAAAAATATGCAAGAACTTCAAGAATGAAATGGGTTAACTTGTTTCTTTTGGATTGATTCTTCTCAGAGAATTTTTAAATTATAAGGAATTTCTGATTTCCACTTTACACGTTCATTGATTTCGTTTACACGGCTTAATAAAACTTTTCTGTACTTAACGGTGTTATTGGACTACTTTTCAAGAAAAAAATAAGAGAGAATTTGTACTACGAGTCAACAATAAGAAATTTTAACACTCCAATAGTCCTGATGGGAACTGACAGCTTTCAATCTTAAGAGCAAGGAATATTTGTAACAATGAAGCATTGCGTGAAAGTATACCTGACACCTACTCGTTAAGTGTGCGCTGTAGCACGGGCTACGAGAACTACCCACGGAGCGTCTTCATGGACCAGCTGCACAGACCCGCTACTCCGGGAGGGACAAATATTTCAGACATAATTGGCTTGTTTAGCTAAATAGTATCACACATAATAAAAACATGATTAAACGAACGTCTTTACAAAATTGCCGAAAAACAGTCTCGAATATTCGCCCATTGTATAATAATATATGTACTTCATTAGAACATTTCAACCCTCTTTAATAAAGGCTGCATATGCATAAATATCAAGTATTCAAGATACTGTAAACTATTCAGTATAATGCATGAGGAACTACTTGAAAACAATTTTCAGACCATGGCAACAGTACTGCAACATCATCATTTGAGATCTCGGATCACTACGCAGAGCTAGGGGCAGTCGGCCGCTTTACTTGCAAGTGTGAGGGCTGGAGAGGTGCGGCGCCTAAAGGAGCAATAAAGGGCTTCCTGTGATGCCATGTTGGCCCTCTACGACCCTTTACACTTCATTGGGCTTGGCTAATGAAGGCATTTAGTCTGCCATAGCGATTGGCCTAATGCCCTGGAAATGACGGACAGCATTCCCTTCGATGTCCTCATTGACGGGCAGCCACTCGTCAACTAATGCCTATTAGAAGCCCTTCTCAGACAGTCTTGTTCAGCATGAAACTGCACCAAATAGCTTGGCTGGATAATGGGTCTGTAGTATCTTGAGGCTATGTAAATCAACCAAGTGCTGAAATTCTTTGTGAGAAAGGAATTCTGGGTGGGTAATTTTGGTTATGTTGTGTACCTAACCCGTTTGAACACGTCATCTATTCCTATTTTGTGAGGTATTCGAAAGAAAGATTATACATTCATACTATCTCAGCTAAATACTAGAAACAATTATATGGAGCCTGCACTACAATTAAAGTTGTTTCTAAGGAGAAACTCGTATCTTCTTAAATACTTTGCGCTAGGCATAGGAAAATATACAGTATATTACGATGGTTTGTTTAACGAACAAGTCCCGATGTAATTCCTCTTTTTGTAGGTATACATCAGGTATAACAGAGATTTCTATAATCGGTACGGAAAATCGAAAAATAATATTGATGTTGATGCGTAACTAAATGCTCGTACGAGCGAGTGCAGCTGGAGACGAACTTACTTCAACAAATCTACATTTATGCAGAAATCAATACATTTTAGGAGCTCAACAAGCTCGGAATGAAAAACAAAAACTGAGAACGGTTGCTCAATTTGTAATTGTAAACCGTTTTTTTAATCTTTGTTTTGACAAGTTATTTTAAGCATCGAAAATAACATAGGTTTAACCCAGTTGCGAAAATTAATTAGAGTTCTATTTTTCTTGTTGAGCCACGACTGAATATTTTCCAACTTTCTAGTTAACTGGGAAAAAGTAGTTCTTGAATGTTGGACTTCTTTAATTTTAACATGTCCTACAAGCTCTTGTGAGTCAGGCTTGAATCGCAAGCAGATTTATTTATTGATCGCTCTTTAACTTCATGCGCTACGCATAAGCTCAGGAAGTTTTGAATAGCTATGCCTCCATGTTTAGCATGTAGTAATGAGAACGTTTAAGGTAGGGGTTGTTAGTTACAGAATTTTATATTGAAGGCAGAAGCAGGCTATAAGCAAGCATGAGTTGTAATTTTGTCACTCATTATTTATTCATAGGTTGTCCTCAACAAAGCTCCGCCCCGGTCTACTAGCGACAGGAACCGATATTTTGCAAACATACAAAGACTCCAGCAACTCTGCTCCTGGGGCACAGAGAAGTACAATTCAATGGGCGTCATCACGATGGGCGAAAATGTCGCTATTAGAAATAGAAATTGATTGTGATGTCTTTCATTCCTCTTTTCAATCTGATAGTGTTGTACAGGGTAGCCCATAATTACCTGAAGGGTTTCAATTCATTCTAACTTTTGTAATTGTGCAGATAATTGCAAATGTGTTACTCTCTCTAATACCGCGAATTAAAAAATGTCATTTTCCTCAAGTAGTGTAGGGGCGTGGCAAATATTGACTTGTGGATATCAATTTCCATTGTATCTTATATTTTGATAGAATATCACATCTTCTTCGTCTGTATGTATAATTAAAAGAAATATTGAAAAAGGAAGCAGCTTAGTGGCTTTTGGATTATAGTCTTATTTAAAATTTCAGTATAACATGATTATATAGTACTTGAATCGTGAAATAATTTTTAGTTATCTTTCATTGAATACTATCGGAGGAAAAGCGATTAAAGGCGTCGCCAGTGATTGATGTGTTACATCTATTTGAAGTCAAATTAGAGAATAATTCAATCGTACTCATTTTTGCTACAGAACAGTTTAATTTGCCTCATTTTTTCATGAACTTCATTTGCCAGAAATAATCTTGAGTCCACACCAATAGAGAAAGCTCTCATTGTAATATCATACATAAATACTCTTCACATGACTATGACTCGACAGCTGATATAAGCTGTGCGGTACAATATACCAACTTGCTTATGTGCGGACGGAATAAACACAAGATTTTATCGCATCGCACCAATTCGTTCTGATCAAGAGAACTGAAGTGCAGCAATCAGCGTCTGATATCTGAGAGCAAACACCGACATGGGAGACTTCGTATGATTATGTATAATTTTCAGCGGATGTTTTATTTAATCAAAGAGACTTTGCCTGTTAAAAAATTGAATGATCCACGGGCTCCGCTTGCTGTTTTATTTTCGAAAGTTTAACTAAATGCAGTCATGTTATCTCAGAATTAGCACACGATCTGTGAAGCTGAGTTTATCAAGAGATTGCGTCCTGATTACGAGTTCTTTCAAGACGAAAACTGTGTACTCCAAGTGCAGTACAGAACTGAGACCAGTTGTGTCTTTGAAGCAGAGGAGACTGCAGTTCTAATAACTTAATCTGGTGTGTCATGGTGAGGAAAACTGCTGTACTCTGGAATTGCCCACTGTGTTTCATTGTCTCGCTGCTCGTGCTCTGTTCGTTCTCTTATGCACTTTTCCTTATTTCATTTCTAGTGTAGATACCAGTAAAGTAAATAAGATTAACTGTGATTATTCTCATTCTAGCTAGTTCCAGCGATAGAGATTTTCTGTAATCAGTGACACACAATTTTGCAATTCTTGCTAACGTGACAAACGGAGTTAATTTTATTTATTATTATTATGGTTGTTAAGCGTTTAGTGAGTCATATAACATATATGACAAAAAGTATTTCACTCTAGAATTGCAGCCAATAAGATTTATTCAAGTGTTCCTATTAGTCATTTCTACCTGATTCTTTGAGAGATACAAGCGAATACAACAATGAATGTTTGGCGGTTAAATAAATTTTTCGTTGAACAACATAACTGAGGGTACGAAGAAATATTCGCATAGTTCATCTCGTAACCCACAAAACTGATTTTAATTAGCTGCTTTTCCCAATCGCACATTTCTGTTAACAATTTTAAGGAGTCCGGAGGTTGTAAGAAGTAACGAAACAAGAGAAACAACAGTAATTTATACGTAGCCAGTACAACTGTTCGTACATGGTAAGCACTTGTTTCCCTTGAAATTCCGGAACCATTAATCAATACCATAAAGCTACGAGCGTGCGTTTTTATTTATTCGAAATTATTTCGTAATCAGATGATAAAATACACAGAGCAACACAAGTATATTGAGATGTTTAGCACTGGTAATATAAAATGTATGAGCCTACTGTTCCATCGTAAAATGTCATTCTTATGCCTATTGTTAACAGATATGCCATTTTTCTGTATATTTGATGAACACAGCACAAAATATTCTTTGAACATTTTGTATATTTTGTACTTGAAACTAGATGGTAATTTTTAAAATTGATACTCACCCATTTCATGCGAAGAAATTTTTTAACCTACAATTAGAAAAACACCCAGTGAGAGTAAATGATCATATGCTTCAATTAAATTTCTAAGTAGATAATTTCCAAGACGCAAATAAACCAAATATCACAACAGGAAATATCTTTCACAATAAACTGTAAATTGCCTTTCCAACGACATTCTTTCATTTTCAAGTCACATTTCGTAAGCAATGATGACACGCTCGACAAAACAAAACCTACTTTCAGCTCAGAGCTTGAGTAATGTCTACAATCCTTCATCAGACACACCTCTCTCTACTCGGTATGTGTAGTTACTTAGAAGTCATACCTCGACCCCCGCACGAGACGCCCCTCACTGAACTCTACACCTGCAGCCTCACACAAACCATACCTCGACCCCCGCACGAGACGCCCCTCACTAAACTCTACACCTGCAGCCTCACACAAACCATACCTCGATCCCTGCACGAGACGCCCCTCACTAAACTCTACACCTGCAGAGGCTGTGCGTGGTGATAGTGGCGCAGCTAGCGCTCGTGAGTGAAGGTGGGCGCCGCTGGGCGAGCTCAGCTTCATTTTCCGCCCCCGGTCACGATCAATGGACTTCCTACAAAGTTCGCTTCAACAAAACTTACGGCAATTCTCTTGAAGATCAGGCCAGGAAATCTGTCTTCCTCCAAAGTATGAGAAGAATCGACCTTCACAATGCATTTCACCGGGCAGGATATGAGAGCTTTGAAATGGAAGTCAATTATTTCGCTGACTGGGTAAGTTTAAGAGCTCCAGCAGCGAATTAAGACCCATATCTCAGAGATAGAAGCCATTTATCTCATAGATTGGGCAAGTTTCAGAGGCCCACTGATGCACTCTAGCTTCAAGATTGTCTTAAGGTAATGATGACTTCTCGAGTGCGCTGCATTCCATTTGTTACCTCGCAGGCATTCAAAATAAGAAATGTGATTGTTATAGTTATAGACCTGGTACAATGTTTGAGAAGTTTCCAAACTTCGTAAGAATTCAAGGGATTTACGCTATATTCGTTGCAACATTTAATATAGATGGGTGTATACGTAAATGAAATTTGCACTCAGGTATTTTACAATGGTTGACTTACGGTAAATGAAGCAAAATTAGAAAATATATAGTATATTTACCTTCCAAACAATATGTTGTTTACGAATTACTTGCAGTGTGATGCCCAGTAGGCTATAGAATTTTGGTTTCTTCGTGATATAGAGGAACACTCATCTCTGCATTTAACTTTAATTTATTTCGTAGGTCATTTTATTCTTTAATTAACCTAAAATTCTTCATATGATCGTTCATTTGTTTTACCTGAACAACGCTGCTAGTCGTAAATTTCGTTGAACTCTGTCTACTTATGAAATAAGAAAGAGTCAACACACAAACTGTGAGTTACAGAGGCTGTAGGATCTCTATGGAGTGATGAGAAGCATCGCTTCCTCAACAAAGGAGCGCAGCCCAGTTCACAGCAGCTGATGCTTCTTCTACACCAACTCGAAAGCCTAGCGTATCTCTACATACAAGCAGCCGGCTTTTTTATTACTTAAGAATCATTTCATCCTGTAAATATCATCCACGTCAGCCCACTTGGCCAGAATAGTTTCGGTGACATTTTTATGTTACTTAAATATTTTTGTTAGAGTTTTATGTTACTCGGTTAGTATTCGAACCATGCACTTATTATTACTTTATTTGATATATTACTTATTTCAGTGTCGTATTTGAACAGCTATACAATGCATCTCATGGTCATAACAATCACCGTGATAAACAGAAATAGCTACCTGAAAAGTAACTTTTTCGAGTTGGAAAAAAGCAAGTTGAAGTTATAGTATTATCGAAATCGAGAATAGAAAAAATTATTAACGTTAAATACTACGTAACTCGAATGCTGCACCATCTTTATGAAGTTCAAGGCGATATTCGTCACATGCAGCATTTTTACCCTGCTGTGATAAACGAGCATAACATTTACTGAAACTTATAGTACACAAATCCATTCGAATTTAAAAATAGTTGTACTCATATAAGCGCTAAATGTTTAACTCTTTTTTTCCGGGAGCATAACACTGGTTCTGTCATTGAATTACAACAACAGCTACCATCCGAGCGGAAGATGATGCTAGGCATCATAAGCGAGGACGTTTTGGCTGAGGGAACCTTCCTTCACCGTCCAGTCACACTCCGGGTGCACGACAGCAACGCCAGTATCCCTGATACGGTCGACTGGAGGCAGAAGGGAGCGGTCACACCCGTTAAAAATCAAGGCCAATGCGGATCGTGCTGGGCCTTTTCCACAGTAAGAATCTTTAAAGTTTTGTGTTTAGTTAGTGACACTACTTTGGGGTAAATAAAGAGATAATTGTTTCTAAATTCAAATCACAGCTCATTGTGTCCCCATCTGATGCAGTGTTCTAGTAGATTTAAGAGCACAAACCGTGAAAAAAATTACTCTAATTCTAGCAAGAACAAAATGTGCCTTCTGAAACGTCAACTGATTACCAGCATTAAAAAAAAAAAATGCTGTTATATTCAGTTCGCTTAACAGGAGGCACATGTTTGTTTCTCTAAAAACTCAGCCTCTAAAATAATTTGATGATCCATCAAAGTTCAATTAACTGCCTCTTTCAGTGCAATGACGTAGCCATGATGATTCAGTTTCAAAGAAGAAATTCCCATCTCTTTCTAAAGCAATTCGGCGTTGAAAATAATGTCATTTTTCTCAAGCAAGATCATTAAAGTCGCGCACATGGTCCGTCCCTCGGGTTCTGTCGCTGATCTTTCCAAGAAGACGTGAACGGGGCAAGTAGTGAACTAAAGACGGCTTCCAGGACTACAATTGAGTAACCTTGTAGAGATAAAAGCTTTTGTCTGGGAGAGTTGACAGTCTCCAGACCGACGTGATCTTAGAGAATCCCTCATTTGATTTACTGCTTGGCATTTTCCAGTAGTGATGTCGATACAGCTACAGTCGCTTTATAAAACCTTTTTTTAAGGGTTTTTGCTTGCCTGTTATACCTTCTCAAAAACAAACTTTCATATTATAAAGCTAATTTTTGAAGGTTTCTTACTGACTGAAATGGACTGAATATACTAAAATGGAGTAAACATTTACGAATACCAAACGCGACATTACTTCGATTTATGTCTTTTGCACTGCAAAATTACACCACTCTAGATTTTCACACAAAATACGTTAATATTTTGGTGACATAGAAAATATACTACAGCTTACACACTAAACAAATATTAAAAACTAGTCCGAGTTTCTACGACAGAGTGGAAGTAAAAAGAAATGCCGGTCGCAATAGAAATAATGCTGGTGACAGCCTTCTGCGCGAGTAGACCGGAGCTCGAGAGCTCATTTACCCAGAATTAACCGTGGTCCCCTTTAAGGGCGAGCCTGCAAGAAAAATCTGCTTTGGATGCTGCACAGAACACGCAGCTCAGGCGGAGTTGTGACAGACAGGCAGGTTTCAGTTCAAACAGAGACACTTTTGAAGTACATTCGAGTGTTGAAGTTCTGTGATGTGAAAGCGAATTTTTAAGTGAAGACATAGCACGGTCAGAATCAAAATGTTTTGATTTCATGTACTAGTATCATCCTGAACATTGTATAAGTTTCTGTTATCTATGGAGTTCTACCGTGGTATGTAGAAGACTTACGAGCGATCACTTAAGCCATACTGCTGAAGGTTTTCATTTTCTCATTGAACCTCTGCAAATAAATAAAACTGCATTAAAAGCCATGAGAACATTCGATCGCTAGGCTTAAACATGATACGTAAATTGAAAACAGAAAATAAAGCGTCTCATCTCAAATCATTTACGTTTTGTAATAGATTCCTTCACAGCCTTCTGATAACAGATACCAGACAACTTGCACTACGGTACTGGTACACTGAAACCAATAAATTGGCGCTATTTACTAGCACTACGAATCACAGAAACACGTTTCCTTGGAAATTGTATTCATAACTGCTGAGCAATTCACTATATGTACGCTGTGTAGATTTTACTTCATGCAAGAAAGTGAGACAATAATGTTTGAATATGAAGCTACTCTCGTAAAATGCTGTTGCCGACTACAGTGATGCATTCATATCAATACAAAACACACTAAATCAGTCAAATGATATATTGCAAGTATAATTCATTTTCGGAATTTCCACCCAACTGAACAAATGCGATATCACAAAAATGATGTCAGGCTTCATCCTCTAACAACCAGAGTTGTTCACTTCTAAACATCACGTTTAGTCGGTACATTTTGAAGCTATTCATTTGAACTTTGCAGGCTAAAAGATTTCCCAGACATTTGAATAAATCGACATTTCAACATCTGAAAAATAGCCAAAGTGGTCAATATTCTTGTCAGGTTTTTAGGTCAAATTATGTTTCATTCGTAAACCCATTTTTAATGGTTATCTTCAAAATTCAGAACATCGGTGACAACTTGTTGAGTTGTGTCATTATAGTTTATTTTTAAAATAGCGTGCATTGAAGAGACATTCACCAGTTCATGAAGAATTGATTGTATCGAAATAATAGACCTATATCTGTCCCCATGTTTCAGAGATAAAGTTATCATTGTAAAGGAGTATATTACTAACTGAGACTGCTCGCTTTCTCACTGTCATTATGGGCCTAGCTGTCGATATCTCAAAAGAATTCATATACGCTTCACCAAAAAATCTACAAATGAGTACAGCAACGCATCGCCCAAACATATGATGCTTCTCTTGGCCCATACAAATAGTGAGAACTAATTATAACGTGCATCAGAATTTTACAGCCAGCAGTGCTGATGGAAGCTAATTAAGTTGCGCGCAATTTCTGCAGGAATAAAGTTCGGTCAAATTTCGTGACAGATATAAAAGGTTGAATAAATGACGGGAAAATGAACTTCATAGCTTGTAAAGCAATGAATATTTGCTTTCCTTGGAAGACGCTGTATCAGTACCATTAACTATGAAAGCGAATAAAATAAAATAGAGCCTTTTTATCTGCAACTATGAAGATATGTAAGTAATTTGAGAGTGTATGAGAGCAATAACTGTTACCTGGAATATTTGTAAACTCGGATAAAGAGACGCCACTCTGATTCGGGAGGTGAGTAAGTGTACAGGAACTAACGATGTCATCGTTACTATGACAGAATACATGTCAATTTGAAGGTACATGGGATGTTGAGCGAAGGTGGGCGCGCTGAGCGTGCTCAGCTTAATTTCCTGTCCCCAGTCACCATCAATAATAAATTCTACTTCTGAAAGTTTATAAATTGAAATTCCAAACAGACACAAACTGCTGTTCTAAGTCCTCATAATTTGAAAGGATTTAGGGTGAATGTGACTGTAACCCTGAAACGTTAGGAAATGAGAGAACAGGACACTGAATACCATTTTGAGCATTAATAAATTTGGCTATAGAATACAAGAGTCAAAACTTTTTCACCGAATGCTTATCTTAAAATAGTAGAAACATAAACTGTATTTCAAAAGCTTTGAATTCAAACTTTATAAGGACATTTGAAACAGCTCTGAAAAAAATACTATGAGATTTATTATACAGGATGAAAAGTCGCTAACGTAACAGCAAAGATTAATGAAATGCATGACGAAGAGACTTGTTAACCTTACCCCACAAGCTCTGTAGACAGATGGAGCGTAATTATCTCACCTGCCACTCTGAACATTTTTAAGAAGAAAATAGGTATGACTTGTATAACAGATACAAGCTTTCACAACTCAACAAGCTTTCCTATTTGGTTCCCCAACACAAATCGTGTTATGCTTCGATCCAATTCAACCATCAAGATTTAATTGAAATAGACCGGGCACTTTTTGAAGTCTTCCTGCATGGGCCTGTAACAGTTGTGTTGTGCAGGTAGGAGCTGTGGAGAGCCAGCACTTCCTAGCGACGGGCGAGCTGGTGGTGTTGTCAGAGCAGAACCTGATGGACTGCGACCGCACAGACGCGGGGTGTCATGGCGGTGATGTCTTCAGGGCCTTCAACTTCATGATCAAACAGGGCGGTGTTGATACGCAGGCCACCTACCCTTACCACTTTACGGTGAGTTGATGCGGCCACAAAGTGTTTGCATTCATTGTTAAAAGAGAAGCGAGATTTAAAACAATTCTCACTTAAGAATTTTTTTAGCCTTTTGTGTGCGTTACGTACAGTACTGTAATACAATGTACTCTAGAATTTTGAACATAGTCAGAGAGGTTGTATTTATGTGATAGTAGCGTACAGAAGAAAACATAAGAATCGAGATGATGGTCACAAATTAGCTCATTTTCAATTTCAAACATGGTTCGAGACCTTTTAGATTTCCTCAAACTTAAATCTGATGTGTTTGTAACCCGCACATGATTTGATAGCACTGATTTTCGTTGTATTCTAAACCATTGTAAATTTCTTCATCGCATCGTTTTAAGAAGTATGATACAGCAGTAACAGCCACCCCGGTATTCTTGTTCATTTCAATAAGCAAAACTAATCAAATACAGACTGTCTATCCTCTGTAAACGCTCCTTTACTTCTCGTCGAGCTTTCCTATTTGGTTCTCCCACAAATCGTGTTATGCTTCCATCTAAGTCAACACGCCGTCCATCAAGATTTAATTACTTTTATGGAAGAATATTCTTGAGTATTGTAAAGTAGGATACAGATTGTAGCCTTATAGCGAGGTCTTTTTATTCTCCCTTATCATTTATCCAATAAATTGTGTTTCTTCAGAATCCCTTCGTAATAGCGGCTCATTCTGGAAGAGATGTTCCAATTTAGAAAGCAACACAGTATAGCTTAGCTTCTATCATCCTTTGTGATCTGCTACAGAGACAAACTAGGAGAACTAGCGTAAGAGGTTTACTCCTGTATGATATGTTCAAATATTCGTTCAGGTATTAATTCTAGATTGATAACAAATCATTCGCATAGGTAAAAAGTAAGCACAAATATTGTTCATCGCGAGGAGTAAGCTTGATTGAGTACAATCTGAAAGCAATCATCACGCACAGTGAAACATCGTGAGTGGATAAATATGCTATATTTGAAGGAGTAAGCTTGATGCTATGGGTCCATGTGACCAGCATCAGCAACTGGCGGTCGTCGATCAGGTTACACACCAGAGTGGCACGCTACAAAGTATAATAACGTTCTGATAATGACTATTAATGGGAAATAGAATAATATTTGAGTAATACCTAAATTAATAGACATTCAAGAACAATATATCAGCCAAGCCGCTGCAGTGATCGATTGGAGACTGGAGGACGACGATGTCATCAGTCACGCTCTTGAAGCAATGAAATATTTCTGGCCCGCAACAATCAGTTCTGAGTTAGAATAGAATAGAATAGAATGAGGCTATAGGAACGAACCTTGTGGCCCATTCTTGGGTCGGATAATTACTTCGATAATTATTCGGTTGTTTACCCAAGTCCCATGCCGTATTTCTAGCCGCGTCAACCATGTCGGCAGCGGGATTCGAACCCGGGTCTTTCCGCTCGCAAGCAGATTCGCTCACCAGTCGACCAAGCTGGTGACAAATGACTGGTTGCTAAGCTGGTTTGCTGAGTTCATGCTGGTTGCATGAGTTCTGGTCTTTATTCCATTTAAACTCGTGTGAAATGCTCGGAAATAAAATTACTTAGGGATAATCAACCAGCAAAGGGTGGAACAAAATTATACCAAAGCACTGTAATAAATCTGTCAAGCCCCTCTTATTTAAAACCTGCAATTATAACTATTCTATTTCAGAACGTGTGAAATTCCCTCAGTGACGACTGTTTCACTCGACCAAGAGCCACAGATGAGTAGGAGCATACGTATCCTCTTCACTTGTTCATTTATTTGACCATCATATCAAGAAGCGTTTTTACCTTCCCAGCCAGAACGATGTCACTTCAAAATGCAAGACGTTGGTGCGACGGTGCTGGGGTACGTGCAGGTGCCCTCTGGAGACGAGGAAGCCCTCAAAAGAGTTGTGGCCATCAAAGGACCTGTCACTGCCATCATGGACGCTAACATCTCTTTGTTTGCATACAAGAAAGGTCGGATATTCCTGTGTTAAAGCTCTATCTGGTCAGAAGGAAGATCTACCGTCTTTGCATGAGGGTTTGCAGCGTTTGCAAATTTCCATTTAGTGATACCAGCTGTCTTCGCTCAATAAATTATTCAAAAATGGTTTGTTATTCAGGTCTATTATCAGTTTTTGTGCAATGATATTGGATGTTCATTGTTAGCATCGGATCGTACAATCGTTTTCTAAATTTTCGAACATTGGTCAGATTGTCTGAATATGTTCAAACTGGCTCCAGCAGCGTCTAAAATATTGTTTAGGTGTCAGTGTGCAGTGAGCGTTGATTAATTAGTATGATGCAAAGCTACGCTCATGAAGTGAGTAGCAAGCGAGCTTAGCAGTGAGACCAACAGGTGATATCGAACTCTCAAAGTTCTGGTTACTCGTACAGCCTTCATGTGAATCCCAAGAGCAAAATTGAGTCTAATACCATATACACAGCAGAACGAATATCCAGTGAATATCATTGACGACGCAATCTCCTAAATTGATCTAAGGACTCCGTTTGAGGAATTGCAGAGAGACGACAGTAGCGAAATTAAATGTGTGAATTCAGTCACATTGTATATTTCTCAGACTGTGCACGAAACTTGAATGAGGGTTAAAACTCAATAAAATAAATGAACTTCTAAGTAAAACGACATGGGGCTTGGGTAGCAATCCAAGAATGGGCCAAACGGCTCGTTTCTATTGCCTTATTCTATTCTCAAAATTTTATCGTTTTTAGCTGTTCAAGTTCATCTATTTTTTCTCGTTTATTAATGCTCATATATTTAATTACTAAAGTAAGTCAAGCATTATTAACAAAAACAAACTTTTTCCTCCCTTTTATCTATTACGAATTATTGAAATTATTGAATAAGTCTCAGAGCTGAAGCCAAGAGTCGAGTCATCTATAAAACATATTGTCAACACGATGTACATATATTTACCTTGATAACTACAGGCTCCCTCAGAATATTTAGGTACTTTGATTTAATTCCAGGTGACTTCACTAAGATCCAGCAACATTTTCTACGCACATATAAAAATAGCTTACATATTGGTAACTATAGGCACCGTTTGATTTCAACTCAATCTGGTAATCATTCATAATTAGAGTTAAATTAAAAAATAGAAATTGGTCACCAACAGATAACTATGATGGGTAACGTATGGATGAACATAGGTGACTTGAGGCTTAATGACGTATGGATATATAATCATAGGTCGTAGATGATTATCATACGTAATAAAATAAAATAAATGGCCCATAGATTTTCATAGGTAACTGTCGATAACTAGAAAAAGATAAATATAAGTAGACCCGTTAACAATCGTACGGGACTTCTAGACCCCAGATGTCAAATGTACAAGCAGTAGCTAAACGGTGAAAGTGCAGGCACATAGCCTGCAGACACAAAAGAACAATCCTGTTAGAGACTAGCCGAGGGCCGTGCTGGTCACTCAATAATACAGAAGTAGACGCGCTCCCTGCACTAGTACGCACCTTCCTCACTTAGTTGTCGCAGGCGCAAGTATATAATCTCTCCCCTACTGTTATGCAATCATACTTGTTTTTGTCTGACACGTAAAGCTAGCTAATTTTATAAAAATTGTCCCTCAGGGCAAAGTACTTGGATGTTTGAATGTTCTAACTTAAATACGAGTAAGTAGCCCAATTTCCAGAAGTTGGATCTCCATTTCTCACATCAAGCTATTGTGTTTCAGTTTAGAAGGCCTATTTAAGCCTTAGTAAATGGGATAAGATAAGATTGAAGCGAAAAAAACTTAAATTAAAAGGGAATCATTAAATTTAAGGGGATAAGTTGGTGAAACACAGTGATACGATCTAAGTGGTTCACGAGCCTTGATTTCTCCATTTCACTCGCACACAATTATGCTTACGTGTTCATGAAATGTAACAAAACATTATGAAGGTCGGCTCATCTCCGACTCATTTTTCTAAGATATTACATCGTACATTTGAGTTTCACTGAATATTTCTTTCAATAGAATACATTATTGAAAGTAGATGGATGAATACGTAGTAAAATTATAAAAAAGGAAAAACATTTTTTTTTCAAATGATTCATAATATTATTTTGAGTCACTGACGGTTGTTTACCACTATTTTACTCCACGTTTTATACTGTATCGAAAGGCATTTTCAAGGTTTAATTAGATTCTAAAATTTCAATACTCAGCATGCGAGGGTAAAAAATATCGCTATAGGTGATAACTTTCATTCTCCTGATAAAACCATTCTATTCCAAGATTTACTTCTCAGAGAAGTATGTATGAGTGGGATTAGTTATGAATCTAGGAAGGCAAGTTGCGGGACACTTGGTGTAGCTGGTCATCAAACTTGCAGTCCTCACCTGAAACTTCACTACAGTGCTACCAATTTGTTGCTTCACGTGTCCAGTTGGCAAACGACTAATGCTGTGTTACATCACATCACTGTTATGGGGTGAATTATTTACGTTCCCACACTCGAGGTGTCTCATTAGTGAGAAGTAGCAACATCGTGACATCTTGTCCCTTACGACATGGTTCACTGTCATGATCATCATTCGTCAGGCGTAGGCTTCTAGCGACTTCTGTCACGTTGCTTTGAGGAGTTTCCTAAGTTACAGAACACTCATGCTTTTAATGACTATATTTGTTTATTAATGCTGATGAATTATCCCACGTATATACGAGTGAGTTGAAGTGATAATATATACAGGTATGTCGGGTATACTTTTACGCCTAGCCCAGTTAATTTAGTAAGTTATGCAAATTCCAACATCACAGGTAATAATCTTCAATAAATATGAAAACAAATCTCAACAAGCAATAAAGATGACACAATTATTCACTGATGGAGACATCCATCTATTATGATCAATCCAGAAATCAATTTCGGGTGTATGGTATATGATAAAAAATACATCAATTCATTGGGTTTTATGCTGATAATACCAAGTTATTGGCATAAAGCCGAAGATAACCAAATATATGCTTGAACGTTGCTGTTCAATTGCTCGTAGAATTACTTTCTAATTGAGTTTATACGTATGTTCTTTCAGTAAATTCGAGTCATTTTCATATCTAATCCTCTTGTTATACATTATTACTCGATGTATGCCAATCACATTGGTGTCAGTATAAAAATTTTTGTCGACCGTTGCCTAATCTACAAATCTCAATAAAAATCTTTGTTTGCAAACACTAACTAATTTAAATAGTATATCTAGAGGTATTCCGTATCAGTTTATTCGACTTTGATGGTGTTTGCAACCGAGTGTATCCGATATTTAATAAAGTCTTATTCAATAAGAGTAGCAGTGCGCGAGGTGAAATAACTTCCTTCTGGAATTACCAGTCCAGAACAAGCGAAATTAAAATCTTATTTTATCGCATAAAAACTGCGAGCAGATTGTCAGATTATAGTTCGGAAATAATTTCTTCCTTCATGGCCTAGTAAAATTCAGTTTAGTTTCATAGCAACGAAACTCGTTTAAATTTAATATTTTCATCCATAAATTCATTCCTTTTTATTTCATTGACAAAAAAAGTCCCATTCTTCCGATTCGCTATGCAGCGGGAAGTTAAAAATAAGTTTTTTGATAGTATTTACATTCTATATTTTCTGGTTGTTTTTCAATTATGGGATTTCAATATCAGATAGACAGGATTTTCTAATATTTCGTGCAATAAATAGTTCGACTTTAGTCACCATTTCCATGATTCAATATTTTCAGGAGTGTTGACGGTGAAAAACTGCAGCAAAGTTGACGCCAATCACGGAGTGGTGATAATCGGGTACGGCAGGGAGGGTGACAAGGACTATTGGCTCGTTAAGAACTCGTGGAGCACGATGTGGGGAGACGAAGGCTACTTCAAAATAGAGCGCAATGTGAACATGTGCGGCATTGCCACTAACGCCACTTACCCCATCGTTGGCCCCGACTGAGGCACCCTACATAATTATAGCAACAGCGTTTGGCCGGACCCCTCCACCGTCCCGCTAAACCTTCGGGGCCCTCGATACAACCTCGAAACATGAACTTTCGTGCACCTACATCACCATTCGAAGAATAGATTCTAGTTTCGAAATAGATAGAATAGTGATAGTTGTGATAACTTTAGGTGTGTGTTGAAACTAATCTAAATTATTTATCCTGGAAATTAAAATTCTCTGTTAATTTATTGTGATAAGTCTGCGCAATTCAAAAGTGTGAATAATGATGTATTTTAAACGTAACTTAACACTGGGAGGAGTTAAATTGTACTGTACGCAATGTACTTTCTTCAACTGTGACATAGGTAGAAGTGATAATTGAAGCTTTACACCGATTTTTTTCGTGTTAGACAAGTAAAACTGACAAGCTATGAGGACGAAATGACTTTTTTTGTTTCACCTAGAGCAAATTTTGACTTCCTATGGCAGAGAAAATAAATTCAGGTTACATGATTAGCATCACTCGAGTAATTTTATTTACATAATATATCAAGATTGAGAAAAAATATAGTTGACTAAAACTTTACTAATATGTAAATGAACGTTCAGCAATTTTGTAATATTTTTCGTTGTACTTCCTTTCACAATTGATGAAGTGCACTTGCTTCCATGCTTCAAAAGTTCAATCTTTTAAGAAATTGGAGTCAAAATTTCCATAGCTCCTGAAACGCATCAATGGAGCTGAGAAATACAGTTTTGAAATCATTCACTATTCATTCTTGTTATCGTAAAATTGACTTTAAAGTCAACTATACCAGTTTAAATTTGATAAAGATTCCTATAATTCTTTCATTCGTGAATCTTCGTAGACTATTATAAGTCTTCAGCCTACAAATTTTTCAAAGTTAAATATCTTGATTAAACAGGATCGTAGAAGTGGAAATTTGAATATGTAATTAAGGATCGCGACAATTATGGTGAAACCCCACGCACTACATTCATACTTGTTTGAGTGTTACAGTTATGATGTAATTCATACACATAGAACCAACTAACAAACATAGACACTATCAGAAGTGAAAGCCTATCATTTCTACACTACACATTGCTACTGCCAGTCACTAGAATAAATGGAAGATAACCCGCTTTGAACAGCTTACCAACACTCGGCTGTGCATCGGCGGATAGTGGCTCAGAGATGGTGTCATGGGGGAGTAAAGCTGTAATCTGGAGGACACTGAACAAACAACCAATCGGTTTTGTTCGCATTTGTACTTCTATCTAAAATTATTGTGCAACGGACGACAGGTGATATGAGCGACTTTTAAGACGTTAAGGCATGTGGAGAAAATGAACCAGCTGCTTGTGGTTAAGAAAATAATGAAGCCAAAACAGTAAAGAATGTTTACAGGAGTTGAATCGCTGTGTGATTCGATGAATGCATAGATGGAATGAAAGATACGTTAGGAAAGAGATATTTGTTCACGTGCTTACAAAGATCGCGAAATTGTGAGATAAAGACCCACACCGACCGCTAAGTCATAGCTATGATTCTGGTACAGTCTAAAAAATTTGCTCGCCTTTTCTCTCGGATAAGTACGGGTGCTGCAGAGAGAATATGACCAAGGAGCAGTAAATCATAGATTTGATGCGCCTCGTAGCAAGAGTTTAGTATGATCTCTGACCCAAAGAGAGGCCTACGTGTTTGACTAGGCCTCTGCTTTTTCTGTGGCTTGATTGAACTGACTAATCATGGTCCTCCCTTCGCGGTGGCAGATGTCGTTTGACATAGTGCACACGTATACATATTGATATTTGACTCACATTTTCGTGCTCCAACCAAATAGTTAATTTAAAGAGAGATTTTATGAAACATTTTCTCAGGAGGAGCCTCTCTATTGTTGTATTCAATGGTTCATTTTCTGCTAGTTAAATACGTTAAATAAATAAAAAATCTACTCCTTTCGGTAGCAATATAGTACCTACATCAACATTCTGTTCCTAATAGAAACGAACCAATCATGTGTGCACGTAAAATTAGGGTGAAGAACATAGAACAAACAATCATGATGTTGAAGTATTAATCAAAGACGGAGGAGCTTAAGTTGTTTTCAGTCACTTGCTATGTGAGGGCGGCTCTAATTGTATACTTCGACTGGGACAATATTTCGAACATCTAGTCCCGAGACACTGCATTCAATCATCTCAGCCTCGAGCGCGCCATTATTTCTATCTTCCGGCTCTGAAATTTTGATTTGTCGGATACTCTTTTACGACCTCTATGTTACATCATAAATTTCTGATTAGGAATAAGTTTACGAGTAGAACTTCGGATACTAAAAATTTATGGTCTTTAAACGTGAGCAGTTCAAAGAAAATAGCTGATGACGTTCAAGATATACTTCCGAGTTAAAAAATATAGAATAGAAAATATTTGCTGAAGGATGGAACATTATATTATATATGTATGTATATATATATATATATATATATATATATATATATATATATATATATATATATATATATATATATATATATTTATATATATATACATTCTTGTGTTTAACGAGTTGAAGTTTCAAATTTATCATATCAACATAAACTTGATCTCGATTTCAATTGAAAATTCATTGAGGGAAAAGTGCAAAATGCATGTGGATAAGCTGGAAGGTATGAACGAGTTCAACACGGTGAGCCTAATTCGCTGGCGGAAATCAAGCAGACTGAACGTAAAATTGTGGCGCAAGCTTATTTATGAACTAGTCTCTGGCAGTGATTGTTTACTTACGAATTCCAAAAACCACTTCTTCAAACTTGCGTCACGAATCATCAATCGAGTAGTCAAGCGTTCTAAGTGCTTCATATGTGAAAAAATAAAATGGAATAGCATTAATATGGATTTTTGTCATAACATGACTAATGATGCGCATCAATGCGTCAAAAAAAATCATGTAAAAAATATCAACGTTGACAGCAGCATTCATCAATTACATGGTCGATGACACGTAATTTCATGGCAAAGGCACGTAGATAAAAAGCTTTATCCGTGAGTTTTTCAGGTCAACATCTACTGCATTTATCACTATACGCCGACAACAATATTACTCTTCAGCATGCAATTGCTGAAGAATTTTCGCTGAACAGGGAACAGCGATGGCTGAAAATACAAATCATTGTTGCAAATTTCAAATCAAGTCACGTGAAGGTTTAAACAGTCGTATCAAGAAGTTTCAATACGTTATCTGGTGTCCTCACATGGTGAAAGAAAAAACATGGTATAGTTTGGCTCAATGGCGTGGTTACTCAGAGGATTATCCAGTATAATATTTCTAACAACAACAGAATGAACGGCCTTATATTTGAAAAGGAATGTAGCTTAAATTGGCACAGCCTGTTTTCCTATTCTCTGTGATTTTGCCGTCGACTGAGTGCCTTGCCTTCATGTCTTTGTTCTGTCAGCTTCGTTTAATTGAAACCGTCGTATTCGATTGTTGAAGCTTGCTGGACGTTGAAAAGCACATTCAGAAGCCATCATTTGAAGATATTTTCCTTTTTGGTTGTTGAAGCCAAACCGAGTTATGCATCACCTGAGAGCCGAATTACTCACTGACATTGTGTAGCTCAACTTCATAAATCAATCTTGAATGGAGAAAATTAAAGTAATTTCTTACCTTATTGAATTTAAAAAATAACACACACGTTTTATTGATTATCTAGATGTTGAGCGAGCGATGCGTTATCAGTTTCTAAGTAGTTAATCAGGAAAATATCATACAGTATGTAACTGCATAAGCTCAGTTTGTCCCAACTCTGTTTAGTCTCGAGTCGGAGATCAAATGTGGCCAAGTTAGTGTACTTGTGTTAGTATCCATTCACAATTAGCGTGTTTATTTTCCTCATGTTCACACTATATTCATATCAATTGATATAGTCTACAAAGCAAATCTTTCCAGCGAGGTTTGGAACAACTAGAGAACTGTACATAGCGATTATAGGGAACAAAAAACTCTAATGATTTTGGTAAATAATTCTATACTAAAAAAGATGCGTTTAATTTTTTTAACAAGAATATAAACTAAATATTCAGAAGGTGAAAGGAGTTGTGCATACAATACTTCAATCTTTTAGATTTATGAAGAAAATTTGAAGCAGCCAGCAACAATTTTGATGTTTCGCGTTCAACTTCTGAGGACAGTCTTTCGAAGTCTAAAAACTTCTTTCATCTACTGGGATGAACAACTTTTTCCATGTGAGAATTAATCAATTATGAGGGGCAACTACGATATCCATTTTCCCTCAACGACAAAACTAGAAAAGAATAAGAATGATTTACGACCATGTAAAAATAGTGAAGCGAGAACGTTTTTGCACAGCTAATACAATACGAGAGCGTCATTTGATATGAGCGAGAATTGGGAGTAGTTCTGATTGGAAAACTTTGTGCGTTTGGCGTACGAAAGAGGAGGAAAGTGATGTCGAGTGGTGCAGAGACGTGGGTTTCCCTCTGTAGACATGATGACCCAATAGCTCACGTCCTTGTTTCTGATATGCTTAATTATGCATCACAAACCTAATTATTCTTCTCGCAGCAAATATCTGTAAATTAGATTTTATGTTGGAGTTTTCAAATTCAAGTCTGGGCCGAGATTAACAATTCTTGCTAGAAGATGATTTAACGTGAATGATGGACTATTGTTGAGCTCCAAGTGACGAGAAGTGATGTATGGAAGCTTGGAAGCGTTCCAATATGCCATGAAGGCACACGGATGTGTGCCTATCGCAGTCAATATGGATAAGATGTCGTGGACAAGATCGAGTAAAAACTAACCACCTAAGTTTATCACGACTCGCAGGCCTAAGAAAGTCATAGTTTTCCAAAGTTACTGGAAACTAAAAAGCGCATGAGAAATTTAGGTGTAGAGCCTTGTATTTTATAATTTATTTATATAGCAAGCCTTAATATCAATAACACGACTGGTCTCACTTGGATAGGAACTATTTTTAATCAAATGAAAAAGAAATACTGGCGCCTCTAGATAACAAGAATAACGGGAAGAGGGAGGTTAAAGTTTAGTGACTATGTGAAAGTTTAAATAGTATGCTCTTTACTGATGATAAATTACAATTACGCAATGTTGGTCCATGATTGCTTTTCACATCTGAAGAAAAAGAAGAGAAGCCCCCGTCAAACATAGACTTCAGTCTTGTAAACCAATGCTTAGCAAAAACTCACTTATTATTTGTTGTTTTGAGAAGGTCTTTTGGCGGGAATTGGCTAAGATTCACTCAGAAATTTTGTTTGGTGCATAAGGACACACGCCCACCAGACTTAATGGTATTTACTAACGATGGAGACCTTTTGATAGAGTTTCATAGTGTTCTTACATACTTTGGCTTGAAACGCTCATGTACTTCGAAATAGAAGAAATTAAATTTATAATCCGTACATACAATCCTGGCGTGTTGGAGCGTAGAGTGTTACATGAGCCAGTAAAGTGTTTAGTGAAAAGTGCCTGAATGCGTACGGTTGTGTGGTGTACACCACTTCTTACGTAGTGCAATATGATGTGTTGTGAGGCTGTTTTGTGTAGTGCAATACTGTGTATCTAGCATGTTGAGTAAACATAGTATTCACTGATAGCCTTTGCACGTCATGAACTATGATTTATTAAATATATCCAAAGAATTTTAGATAATGAACATATTTTGTCGTGTTCACTTGAGCTTACCGGTATGAACACAGTATGTCTTAATGAGATAGGTGTAGCAAGCAACGTCACACGCAGTTGTTTAGACACGATGGGGCTGGTTAAAATTTAATAGATGCGAATAAATCTTTACAGCATTATTCTTGAATAGTATTTACAGCCACAAAGAAAGGAAAATATTCTGTATAGACGAGTGTGGATTGCAAAATATGCAGGACATCCCGATCAATAGAATTTGTTAGTTTGCAATGTTTGAGAGAACTGCCAAGCATTTAGCTGTTCCATGGTATTTGTTTCAACCTCTCAAAACGGATCCGAAAGGTAGCAGTTGATAACTGGTATGAAACAAAATCTACAAGGATAACTTGTAGTAAACGGATAATTGCAATGAGCGCTTCAAATAAAAGCGTTGATAGTTCAGATTCATTGGACAAAGAAGGTATGAATCGTAGACAAGAAAAATGAGTCCATTCATCAAGCGTTCATTTGGGAACAATTGTGAACCTTTTCAGACACTTGAGCATTAGCGCAGTAAGAAATTTCATTAATTTCAAAAGTTTTCTGATAAAAATATGCAGTAAATTAACGAAGCTAACCTCGAGTTCACCATGTTAGTTGTTAAAGCGTATAACCTTAGAGGAAGCAGACTGCTCTTCTTTGTTGGCAGCGCTCTTACAAATTTCTGCTCATCCGTTGAGGGAGTCAGAACAAAATTTTCCCGAGCGATATCAAAATATGAATTTCTTTCAAGGAAAGTCTTCCATGGCCATAATTTGATAGGGAATAAAATCTTCGCCCAGGGTATAAAAAATGATCGATTTAAAGGGAAGGCCATTATTGATCGATGTACATAGTTTTGTCGAGCTTGAGGGGTTGGGAAGTTTCTTAATCAGGAACTCAAAGTTTTCTAAAGTTTTCACAAATCCGTCATCAAAGTTGAGTGAGTCCAGTGAAGTTGCTCTATGAGAGTCACAAGCCATTGAAGAAACATTTCTTCACACAAATATGCTGAAAAATACTAGAATATTTCGATTTTCCATTGCCAGTTCCACTTTAGAAGTTGATCAGTCAGGCAATTTTCATGGCTAATTATGCAATAAGTTATTGAAGTGGAAAGATCAATATCTATCTGCAATCGTACGAGAATATTTAAACAGTTTTTTTGCAAACCTGACGACGGAATTTCATTATAAAATATAGGGTATCTATTCTAATCAATAATTAATGTTGTTTGCGCATCCTCTTTTATTTTTCAAAGCCAAACTGTAGTATCAGAGTAATTCAGATTTATGATGCCTCTTCCATTAAAAAAAATGAGAAGGAAATAATAATATCTTCTAACAAGAAAATAATGAAAATGGTTTGAGTAGCCCCAATTAAAGGACGCTGAAACCCGGAAGACACTTCTGCTGCAGACATTAGTAGAGGCGAAGGCTTCGTTTTTGCAACACTAATTAGAGCGTGGTGGCCTCCCTCACCCTGTTTCCACCCTGCCGATTTTCTCTGTAGCCTCCAAGTTATGGGTGTGTCGGCAGGCGTGCTGGAGACTCGTGTCTGGGGTTACTTGCTATACTAGCCGTGTTCTAGCCCCTCCCTTCTATCTTATTTATTTAGCAAACTTTGTTTGTTGTTCACCAACTTGCGTCGCTGGCACTACGATCAAAAGGCGCTAATTGCTGAGGAAGGCTGAGAGACGATTTTTCAAAGTGAAACTTTCGAATCTTTCCGTTGCAGAGCGACAATGAATGTCAATTTTGTATGTAAATTTCAGAACGGAGAATAATTAAATGGTTCGAATTCTTGCGCTCAACAATGAACTGGTATCATACGGAATCGTCATAAAATAAAATATATTCAGCATAATCTCTTCATGTGCATGCTCTAAATTAAAATTTCTACAGCGCAGTCATCATACGGCAGTAGATATGGGAGAAATGAATGTTCAACTATGTGTACACAATTTTCTATCTGTATGCAGTATCTCTACCGTAGATTGATTTTGTCCAAGTATATTCAGTATACTGAAAAAGTTACGAGTAACACCTGTAACCTGTAATATGGAACTAAACTTCAGTCGTCAGAGCTCATGACAATTTATTGTATGCATAATATTTATTACATAATATGGTTGTGCAATTCATATTTATGTATGTATTGATACATAGAAAAAATATATTCACAGCTTGGAAAAATATCTGTTCATAACACGAAATGATACTCATTGAACAAAGTTATGCGTATTACAGCAATCAAAATGTATGCCAATAATAAAAATGTTTACTGCATTCTGTTTCCTGATTATATAATAACTCAATTTATTTTGATGGCAAGAATTGGTACTGTAAATCCATTTTTATTTATGAAATTATTTCATTGGAACAATAATACATCATTGAACAAATAGCTACGTATCATTACTTGACTAGAACGTCACACCCTGACTTAGCGTAAAAACTTTCAGCATGGGTCACGACTGAACTGCTGTTCAATCTTGCAATGCAGGTATTGCACGGGTCGATTTCAATTTGCCCAGTTCATTTGTAAGGAAAGTCCCGCACAACTGCGTCGGAATTTATCAGTCAGTCAGTCTGCGGAAGATGCACGCCGACAGCCTGTAGGCACACCACGGTTACTGCTACACTTCCATCAAATGCAACCATTGCTTCTTAACGCGTTGACTCCGAAGTGGTACGTATGTGTACCACGTAGGTTAGGTTCTGTAATTTTTTCAGATCCTTCTGTGACTATGCGTACAAAGTGAAGTTTTACACCAATCAGGCAATCGGAGTCAACGTGTTAAGTTGCAGTGAAAAATAGAAATGTTTGGGCCTGCGCAATATGTTTCTTTCCAAAACAGGTTGTTTTTACCTAATGATATTGTAGGGCATTGCTAGTCAATTCTGTGCAAGCAGGCACTGTGTGTTATCTGATTGGTCGATAATACCAACAGCATCTTTTTAGTAGTGATATCTTATCGTAATGTTAAGCAGGTGTAAATGAATTTTCACCCCTTTTAGAGGCTGCTGGTTACTACGCGTGTTAAAACAGGCCAGATGTCTTACGAATAAGCCATCTTCTTAATGTGAAAGAAATTAAAAGAATACAATCAAACCACTTCAATAATGAGACAACACACTCGCTCAATGACAAAAGATTTGATTACAAACAAATTTGAGAAAGTGAATGAAAAATATATATCATCATTATTATTTTTCAAAGGATCTTAAAAGAGGATCTTAAAAAGGATCTTAAAGGTTTATTCAAGCACTCTGTTTGAAAGTGTCCACTTCTGCCACCGTGACTTGAACTTTGATCTTAAGTCATGGTCAGCAGAAACTCAAAAATTTTTTCCACCTCTAATATTTAGGCACAAAAATTATCTTAACGTTCATAATTCATTGAATTTCTTCATACAGCACAGCTCCGGCACATGTTTTCTAGAACTGTTGTATGGGGGTTGTAGGGTTTCTTCCATTGCTTCCATTTGAGGTTATAATCAGTCAGAGCACTTCGATCGATGTGAATCATAGAGTCCATCGCATGGTGCCAGATTCCTACAATTAAAACAGTTCCACTGCTTGTCCTCTTCATTATTGTACGGCGGACGAGCCTGAGATCATTTCAACCGCTCGGTGCCGGAATTCCGTCAAATTAGAAATTGTGCCGGGAAAAATCTTCACTTTTACAGGTTTTACTACGGGAGAGTCTGCGTCAGCGAACCGTGCTTCTCATTATCAGGATCCAGAAAAATATTATAAAACTTTTTCGTGCTCTTGACATGGAGCAGAATAAAAAATTTAGGGAGATCCATGTCTCAACTCGAACCTCCAAATGGAGCTGATCGTGTGACATTTTCAGTTGGCTGGAATTGTCGGGACTCCCTCAGCGTCAACTATACTCATTTCTGTATTTTTACTATAACAAGACAAAGTCAAACTTATTTCAAAACGCTCTAATCAATGAATTCTTCTTGAAAATATGGACATTTGCGAGACGCTCTTTTCATTTGATCTTAAGAAACCTCACGTTAGAATTTAATTTGTCTGTAAATTTTTATTTCTTCATTTTAAATAAAGGATGCCGTCAGCAATTGCTTTAGCTGAGAACACTATAAGGGAAAATTGGCTCGCGTGATATTTGTTTTCATCAAAAGCATTTGCTCCAACGTGATATTTACATTATTACCTTATGAAAATACGATAGCATTTACGCTCGCAATTTGGACTGCGTGGATCATGCACCTCAATTAAAATGAAGTTTTCTCTGAGATGCTTTTACCCCGTCGAGCTGAGTATTAGTTCAACACTTTCTCTAATTTGTTAGGAGAAAGTCAATTCATTTTTTGAGCAAATATTTAGGGCTAAATACTACTGCTAATAGAGACAGCCACGTTGTTCATATTCCATTTATTCAGTAGACATGTCGATCACGCTGCAGGAGCGTGATGAATGAAACAAAAATTATTCCAAGTGACGTATTATCACCTGGAATCATTCCGTATTCCACATCTCAATCAGGGAAATGATGGTATTAAGCTATAAAAAGTAAAAGTATCAATAGGAAGAACATGAGAGGCATAAAATCATAGGAGCAACGTCCACCTCCCTTTCAGATACAGCCGCTCACTGAAAGCAGTCGCAGCATTCTCAATCGCAGTGTAGAAGTTCTTCCCAACTCCAAACTGGAGGATAAAACTTGAACCATTCAGTCCGATGTCCCTTCTTCGGGTCAAACTGGGAGGCTGTAACTCTTATTTTGATGTGTTTCACGGAGCAAGTAGTGGGGACTGATCGCTACGTTCTCAGCTGTAGTTTTTTGTGTGAAGTTGCTCGGATTTCGTGTCTGTGCTCAAAAGAAGAAGCTGCTCTTGAGGGCCTCTTAGTCCTATAAGACTGTATGACAGCTTCAGTAAACGAAAACCAAACACCAGACAGAACTGTAAACATCGCCATGAAAAGATGGCGATGCATTTAAAAAATAAAAGCACTCTCAACTCAGTCATGTAGTTCTGAGGAATTTAAATACTTTTTCGCAAATATATGCTTCGGAGAGCATCGTAAAAAATACTAACACACGTGACGCAAAAATGTTTCACCGACAATTATTTTGAGGAAACATTCCTGAATTTATACGAAACTGGGGAATTTCCACTAGAGAAACAGAGAGGTGCAAAATTCTTGAAAACTACATGAAAAGTTTCAATTTGGAGTAATGGTATTGACCGCACAGGACCGAAGCACCACAAGTGCGACTATTTAATTCTTATATTCAATGATTCAGCGTATATTCAAAAAAGTAAAAAATTGTTCCAGTTTACGACAGATTAAAGTACAGGTTATTCTTCCAATAAATTTAAATTAATTTTCTAACACTCAGCTCTCAGCCTGCCTGTTTGTTCGTTTGGGATGTGCTGAAGCCTTAGGAATATGATAGATCACAGAGCAGAGCTATCTGCGCTGTTAGTTTAACTGACGTCCGCTTAAACAAATTACGGAAATTGTTTATGGTTCAATGAAGGGCAAGCTTATGGTAGTACACAGCATACTTATGGTTTAGTAAACCGTCAACCAGGAATCGGGATCTGCATTGCCTTCCCACGACTCGCTCTACATCTAAAAAACGGACACTTAATCATCCTGAAAAATGTAAAAGCGCATGGAAGGATTTTAAACCTGTCTAATTAGCAGTTTTGATTCAACGTTTAATGCCACAAATTAACGAAGCCTGAGAACATCTGTAGCCACATTTGTGACATGATTTAGCGCGCAGAAATCTAATGTATCAGAAATTATTCACGTTTTAGTTCCCTGGTAGTTTTCTCATTCTTGTGGTTAAATTTCAATAATTATAATCATCGAAATCTAGGTACAAAAAATTACAGCAGTGATTTCCAACTAATGAACATCAATTATGAATTTTAGAAGCTTTGAAAAGCCTTACAAGAATTTTACACATTGATGAAATTTCTTCATTCCTTCAATTATTTCAAAATTATAAAACTAAATTGAGTTCTGGGCTCGTTTTGTAGAGTAAGTATTCAGGCATAAAGCTCGCGTCGTGATGCTGGAAACCGAGGCTCGGTTAAAAGAACGCTCACACACTCAAGCGGACACACATTTACTGTAAGAATTCCGTGTTCAAGATTCACGAAATAACGAAAACATGAATCAGAGTTCTAAACCTTTTTCGCTTTAGATTCTATGCATATGAGTTATTATTATTGTTCCTCGTGGCATATTTAAAAAACACAATACATAGTAAGGTTTACAACACTTCCATATCTCAAACGTACGATATCTCTTAAATGATAATTGCTTTATCAAGTAGAGGACAACCTACTTATTTCCAGGCATCTAAAATCACATTTCTGGAAGACACGTTTTCGTTTTACAAAGCGGGAGATTTTACTATATGTTGCGTTCCAATTTTATGAACCATACTTTTTAACTTTCTGAGGCATTTGAGTTTCAAAAATCTAGCTTCAGTGAAGCACATTCACGCGGAAATTCGGCTAGTGGAACATTTTGAGGTTAAGATCAAAGAATTAAGGCACGTCAAAGAGCCGTTATTGAAGACATTGTAGATGCCTGGTCGTCATCGAGGCGGAAACAATGGATTTAATATTAAACTTGTGCACAGACAGACCCAGTCTGATGACTTTCTTACACGTGAATAGATTGCACTGGCGCATTAGCGAAGTGTTTGCAGCTCAGCCGCCGAGAATATATGTACATCAACACGCCACTCGAGTGTTATGAGGAAACTGCTGACAAGTTAAAATTTCTTAAAATCATTCAACGTAACTCGGATGAGCAGCAAAGTGTCTGGCGCTCTCATAATGAGCGTTGGAAAAAGAATGCGGCTGATGAAGACACAGGCAAAAAATTCTAATATGTATGAAGCAGGTGAACTTCTCGCATTAGCACATCACAAAAATTGAGGGGGTGTTCTTATTTTAATACTAACAAATGGTATAACTCGCCAAGAACATGATAAGCCCACGGGTATGTAGTTTAAAAAAAGGTATTTCTTTTATATAATTCAGCTCAAGAAACACAGTAGGTGTGTGTAACATTGTTTAAATTTTGTTTCGATGAATTTTTGAATTTTTACAGTAAACAATATGAATGGTCAGGAAAAATGTCTGTTGAAATATATTGTTCACGGTCAAGAATAAAACTTTGATAAGTTGAAATAAAATGCCAGGAATTTTATTGCCAATTTCAAACTCTAACATTTCATCGAAGTCACAACGTTTTTATGTTATTTATTGCACGCTCTGGAGTCATCAGTAATGAAATAAACTCTGAGTTAATTTAAAGACTAAATGTTTCATGAGTCTCAAGCATGCTGTACAGTATCGAAGCTTAGTGTAAGGTATTATTACCTTAAAATTGCTTTCTAAATCCATCTGTTTGCCTGATCACTCAATAATGGATAACAAATGACAAGAATCTATTCATTTTAACTCATATTTGGGACGAAATTACAAGAGACCCTGACAAAAATTGGTGCCATGGCAGCAGAGAATACAATCATGTCATATAGTAGAAGTTGCCAGGTGATCCAATGTAACACACCCAAGATCATTGCCGTCTTGTCTCTCTCTATTGAGATGTTGATGAGTTTCTTCTTGAATTACATGCAGGCAAAGGGTTAAACTAATTTTTTTATCAAAGTTACATATCTTCTGGTTGTTAAGAATTCACGAAAGAATTCGTGTAGTGTTTTGGACTTAAGGTTATTGATATAGAGACTCTGAGTAACTTTGACTGATATACTGCTAAAGTGTGAGCTACAGATAGTGAAATAAAACCAATAATTAAAAAAATACGTAATCGCTCTACTTTAATGCATGAAGAGTCTCTATAGTGCTACAGAGATCGGACATTTATATAAAGTGTCATGAATTTTCATATTTCATATTATTTCATCTCGAAAGTGGCATCCTGAAAAATGTCCCAAGTGCGCAGCTCCAGTCGTCATTCCAAACAGAATTTTCTATTCACTGAGCAACTAGCAAGGAATCCAGGCTGGTAACTTGCATTTTTGGGCTCAGTCTAGAGAAAAATTGGTCGTAGGGCGTAATCTGGTCAGATGAAAAATGATTTGCTTAATACCAGTAACTAAAAAACAAATCAACGCGTACTGGACCCCAACAAACCCCTACACTATATTCCAGCGTAAGAAGAAGAAAAAGTTATGTCTTGGGAAGGGATGGTGAATGGGAAGCTCCTCCCTGCGGTTAAGTTTGAAGGATCCGTCAACTCTGATATCTTTTTAGAGAAAGTCCTGAAAAATTGAGTCTGACATGCGCAGTTAAGGCTATGGCTACCAGACGTCAGTACTGGTTTTAGCAGAACGGGGTCAGCTGCCATGTGATAGATCGGTGTCTTCAGTTCCAGGAATCCAAATTTGGTAATAGATTTATATCACGTTGGACTGAAAACCATTGGCCCCCATACTACCCAGACTTGCTCCTCCTTGATTTCTCTTTCTGGGCCTAAGGCATGGCACACATCGTCAGGTGTCAACCAAACATTCTGGCAGAGTTGAAACGTATTGTGGACTTCACAGCCAACGTGAGTCAACATGAGTGAGGAGGATGTCGGGAACAAGGCAAGTCACACCATGAGAAGAGCAGAGTTGTGCAGGGGTAAGCGCGGAATAACATTTTGATCATTTACAGCAATAAACAAAAATTTCCAATTGATGACGTGTCTGTGCCATCGTTTTTTATTCAAATATAGCGAATAAATATTTTTTATAAATTATTGTTATGATATTGCGGTTTGTATATCATATTCAAGAGAATTCTATTCAAACTCACAGCATTTTTCCTTCGGCTACCATCACTTGTTTAAAGAACAATTTACGTCGGTATTTCACAATCCCTAAGCGGAGCTATGCTTCAGTCCTCATGCACTGCCTGGGCATACAGTGCGTGCACGTAACATTCTGAAGTAACTTTCAGTACGAAACTATGGTTCAAAATCACGAGAATTAATTTCATAGCGACAGCGTCGAGTCGCTTCTAAATGAACCCTTTGCATTGGACAAAGAATTACGCCTCTCCAAAAAAAAATCCCGTATGATGCATCCTTCTTACGGGATGACAATGAGAAACAAATCACAGATAAGCGGACTCGGATACACATGCAATGCGATGCATTGTGCGAGCTGATTGTGGACTCCGAACTGCGTTCTGCAGCTTGTTCTGATGACTCACACATGCGAAAAAAAATTTCATTCAACGAAAAATTCCCTTGTACGCAATGCAGTACGTCTGAAGTTTATGCATATAAGAATATAGAGTTTTAATAGTATCATATGTTAGTGTAAATACATTTTTAACTCCAGTTGACATGATTTAATCTTGGAGGCATCGGAAACCAAAAGTATGTTCATATTTTGTGATTTTTTCTTTTTTTAAAGAATCCTAATTGACATCGAAATGGTTATGCTTACTAATACACTACCTGCAAACTAAAGGGCTGTATTTTATAGAAAAGTATATCAAAATCAATTGGAATGCTTTCTTCAACTGCAAAGAACAAACACCCAGTGGCTCACCCTCTTCCCCGCCTGTCAATTTCATTACAAAAGAATTCTGCAGAGACCTCCAAGGATCCTCATAGCCATTCCAGGGCACTTGACTGGGAACAATGATCTTAATGTTAGCATTCAGATCATTGTTAAGTTCCTGCAAAAAGTAGATGTTAACTAATAATAATATGAACTCATCAAATGCAAATGATTCATAGAAAAAATTAGTTTTAAAGTTTTAATAAATAAGTTCAGGAATAAGAGTTTATAGTACGGGAAGTAAAAGACGCACACGAAGGCTTTTTGCAGAAGGTAAGCGATGTGAGGCTGCCTGCAAAATGTCAAGCAGTCTTTTTGTTTCACGAGTACAGACTGAGAGGCTAATATTACCAAGCTCATGCGTTGAAAACACATTAACGGGTAAAATAGGCTTCCATAAAACTATAAGTACTCCTGAACTAGTGATTCTAAATATTGCAGAATTCGTCGAGATAAGTGCTCTAAAAGTAGCTATTACCAATGATGATGACTAGTTCTGATATAACAAGCATTGTTCACGAGTTCCGTTATGATAAGCGACCTTGACAGGTTCCGTTATAATGAGAAATGCTGACATATTGAGTTATAATGAGTGTTTCTGACAGGTTAAGTTATAATGAGTGTTGCTGACAGATAAAGTTATAATGAGTGTTGCCGACAGGTTCCGTTATAATGAGCAATGCTGACATATTGAGTTATGATGAACGTTGTTGACTGGTTTCGTTGCAATCAATGCTGCTGACAGGTTTTGTTATAGTCAGCGTTGACTATAAGTACCAAGGAACTTATGGGTGGCTTTTATGTTACTGACCCTTTTAAAAACGCTATAACTATAAAACTAAGAATGGTAGAGGGATGAGGTTACTTCCATATTGAAGAGGGGATTTTGAAGTTTTTTGTGTGTATTTATACTATCAACAGTTAACACTTATCCATGTTAACTAGTTTTATAGTTATAGTGTTTTTAGAAAGGTCAGTAACTTATGGGCCATCCTGTATGCATGACACGGTGTGTGATCCTCTCATAAATACGGAGGGTCAAGAGCTCGCTGTAGTGACAGCAGGAGATCAGTTTGCAGGTGCAGGGAGGAGCAGCAGCGCGCTTTTGAAGTGCAAGCAACTTTCCAAGGAGTTCCTTATAGCAGAGTCCGCCGTCGACTCTGACAAAGAACTGTAGAGCCCTAATCAAGATTTTTACGACCTACTCTCACCCCGCTGGAGCTGGTCTGCTCTTGCTGCTTCACTGTCATGCTTTGCGCCCTCGCTAAATTTGAACGATAATATAAACTTCTCTGAAAATAAAGAAGTTTGGTTGGAAGCAAAGATGCAGTTCGGGCAGACAAGGGGGAGAAGTTCTGCTTTTTAACTCGTGTTTTGGCAGCCAGAATTAGTGAATATTCCTCTAAGAAAGTAATTTTTTCAGTACATTTTGAATACTGATTGACGGCAAGAGAATTTAAACTCTTCTCGCAGCTGCCTCTATGTTTATTAAGAGCTTTCCTGTCTTCTTCTTGACAAACCTTTATTTTTTATATGAACTTAGTAAAAGGAGATCTTCCGAACTGCAACAGTTTTGACAATCAAATCAACAGTTTTGACAATCCATCTACAGGCTCTAAATGGTCATAACTATTTTAGAGTACAGTTTAGATCTGTGTTTCTCAAAGTTTTTTCAATCACAGCCCTCTTAGGGCACTATTTGATTTTCCACCGCCCCCTGATGATTATATTACTGTATATTATACAGTAATATACGTCCCTCATACAGGGCGTACCCTCCTACCGCCCCCTTGCATTTCCTCAACGCCCCCAGGGGGGCGGTACGGACCACTTTGAAAAACACTGGTTCAGATTAATGGTCCATCTCACAACGCTTAACATGAAGCACTTCAACTTTGAACTGTCTTATCAGAACTTACTGAGCAAAAACTAGACACAAATACATTTATAGATTAATGACTATTACTACTGTACCTATTAATAAGCATTTTTCGAATTGAGAATGTTTGAAAAAAATTAAATGTACTAGAGTCACTCTCCCAGTCATCAATTGGTACGCACTAATTATATGACTCGTGGTACAGAGTAATTATATGACTCGTGGTACAGAGTAATTATATGACTCGTGGTACAGAGCAATTTTATGACTCGTGGTACAGAGTAATTATATGACTCGTGGTACACAATAGAATAGGAGCACTCACAAGCATCATTGTAATTATCTTTAGTTTAACCCTTTAGCGACGAAAAGTACCATACGGTCCTCTTTTACGGTCTTTGGGAGAATTGTTCTAATAATTAAACAGTGAGCAATATGAGGTTGGTACTAGGTTTGAACGCGGCGGCATGTTACAGCGTCGCTCTTTTGGCTGCCTGGCTCTCAGCGTGCTTCATTGCATCAGTGTACAGACGGTCTTTGTGAGCTTAGACGTACAAACTAGAAAAAAAATTGGTCGCTAAAGGGTTAAGAAGCGGGTGCTTTGCATGTTTCTTTATAGTCGTACAGAATCAGTGGCACTATTATCATTACTATTTTCTTTTCTCTGATATTGTATTTACGATGCCTCTGGATGACGCACCAGTTGGGTTATGATAAATTTTGTTACATGAACATATTTTGATCTATTTTCATTAATTGCATATGCTTATGTATTGTTTTATTCTCATTTACTTTTTGGAGTTCCTACGACACCTAATGAGCACAGCCAGGGCGCATAAGAACACACAAACATCACACTAGTGCATCACGATGTAATGAAAGGTTTAGGATGAGATGACCTTTGAGAGTGAGGTGAGGCAAAGAAGCCTGACTGGACAGTAGCTAAACACTTGAAGGCCGCAGGGAAGAGACTAGAGCTTGACACAGTTTACGAGGCAATGAAGCTCATCATTGCTTGGAGAGCCTCGTAAACGTCACGGCGCCGAGACACCTTGCTGAGTCCGCCCACTGCCTCGGCTCATCATTGATGTCTGCTCTACACTTGCTACAACCTACTCATAAAAGTCTAGTGAATACACGCCAACGCATTTATAGCGTTCAGAAAACTTCAAGAACTGGCTAGGGTAACGTTGTTCATCGTAAAGAACATCCATTAATCTTCTAATTTGTGTAATTAAAGTCATCGTATGTTAATAAATGTTTCCTGTCCCCTCCATTGCTGAATTAGAAAAGAGAAATTGATTTTAAATATCGGTTACTAAGGCGTTGGAAATAAAGGATTATCTTAGGCTAAGTATTGACTTTTCAGAGGCATGGGAGTACATGTATCGTAAGCATTGTATTGTAGATACCAAAGGCACTGAATTACTACAAAATACAAAAAAAATCGTCATTAGCCTTCTTCCGTTTCAATATGGACATTTCTTCGGAAAGACAGCTTCGCTTGGTAAATGAACAAATTTAATAATTAGAAAACCTTCGATCTCTTTTCATGAGCAGGTGATCTAGAATGGTATGATTACTGATTACAGCTGAACGTCTAGTTATTTCTTCTTGCAGGCCCATAACTGGCCAGTCGTGATCATCATCCTACAGACTAATAGGCCCACACGTAAAAATTCCCGCGTTTTCAATGCCCTTATCTGTGTGAGATGACGTGGGAGATCTCTCACGTACGTGACCCACACAGAACCCATACTGAATAAACCTTGCACACATCTCATTCTCACCCATCGAAAGAGTTTCCGTGTGCTGTGTTATTGCGTTCATTGCCATTCCGTTCCCATTCTGCTATACTGAACGGAATGATTTTTAGAACGTTCAAAATTAGGGTTCCAGATATCCAAAGGCTGCACGTAGAATATCATCTTCCCATAAATGTTGGCCTTCAGTAGGAAGACATTATTGATATTTTAAACTTTTAACCCTTGCCCTCTCCCACTACAAGCAGACTCAGATCAGCGAGTGGCAGCCTGAGACAGTTACCAAGCTGTTACTCTAATTAAGATAACAAACGTACGCAGTGGTAACAGGACACCCTTGATACGAACTTCAATCGAATCTTTCTAACTGTATCATCAACCAAGTTTCGCTTACAGAACCACATATACCACGTCAACTATGCTTTAAATTTTAACTATAATATGTGCATGAATTTTCCGAAAATGCAAATAAAAGTTCTCGTTCGAATTAAATTGCGAAAATAGGGCAAAATTTCACCAATTACCTTAATAATTCTTCAACGTAGAGTTGGTTGAATAAGGAAGCAGCACGTCAGATTCCTCGCTTATATTCATAATGCAAGTGAACACTGGTCCAGAAGTGTCTCACCTCTTAGAATAAAAACAAAAAAACAGTATAAACAATTGAACACACGCGGGAGACAGCACCTAGGAAATTGATTCTGGAAATATGGAGGTCATACGGGAAACTGGCAGGTTTTCAATATTGTTCGTTTTCGGAAACTTCAAGAGCATATTCTGTTCGATGTTAGGCAATAAAGCAATTCATTTAATTTAAAGACTGAGTATCGGTACAAACTGCCCTTCTCGAAGTTGTGGAGGCTGTGCAATGGAATCCTGATTTCGCATACATCGGCTTTAGAACGTCCGACTCTAAATCGGAAACTGGACACTTTCAGAGAGTATGTGTCGTATGTGTAGCATTTATTTAGTTATCTCAGAGGCAAGATCATGAATCTTTTTTGTCGTACCAATGTTAAATGACAGAATTATGAGAAACATCTCTGTTCTAAGTCCATTAAAGTTTCCCACTAACGCTGGACGATGAGTTGGCGGTCGTGCATAACTGAGACCTCTTCCCTCGGAATGAACTTTGACTTTACACAAATTAGTTATCTTTTTACATAATCTCTTAGTAGAAAAAAATATCTTTTTATTTATGCTACAACGACTATACATATATTCACTAAAAAGTTTCCTTAGCTAATGTTTGCAACATCGTTTTCCAATGCTAACAGAACACGCAAGAAAAAGGGATGCATAGCGATGGACAGTATTTTTTAAGAAAAGCGTTCACTAGGTTCTTAAGACGCAAACACACGCGACAAATAAGTATAACAGAATTTTTTAGGTTCTCAAATTTTTTGTCGGGACCCAAAACATTGTATTAGCGTCTTGGCGATCAGAAACGTGTACTCTTCATAACAATACGTGGTAGCTACGCCAGCAACTGCAAAGGGTCCTTCATTTGCCTGCTTCTCCAGCGCATAGCTCATAAAACTCTCTCTCGCTCGGTGCTCAAAACGACCTCACGCCACAAAGAGCACAATAAAACAGGATCATCCCCTGGCTATTCATTTAATTAGAGCGTTGGGGGCTCAGACCCTTCGACTGGAGCACGTGCGCTGAATGTCTTTACGAAACTGCATTCGAGAGAAAAAACAGACGATGCTTCACCTCACTGCCCATGCTCAGATGAATTGAGCATTTGCGTAATTGTCAAATGCTCTGTGGTTGGAGTTTGAGCATCCTTACGAGACTAGTAATTGAAAAATACATCATATTATTACTAGTAGCCAACATAAATATTGGTAGACCTTCCTTCAGTTCAAAACCGGGTATCTAAATCACAGAGGCACTCAACATAAGAAAGACAATTCGCTTGCCACTAGTTAGCGATGGTTACTGATCTATACTTGCGATGTCAGGTCCGTGGTTTCAAAGGTTTAGTCCCATATGTGTCCCTAGAAATTTCTGTGCTGGTGACACATTTATCAGGAAGGCCTACTTACTAACTTGACTTAAACTGACTCTTTCCTCAAACTTCCAGATTACCAAAACGTGTGCCTTTCAGCCTCTACATCAAATCACAACATGTACGGACACTATCGCTAGAAGCAAGATTACAAGTCTGATGAAGTTCTCATTAAGAATTTAAAAATCATTCTATATATCATGTATACCTGAATGGAACACAGTTTCAACCTTTGTTTCGTTTCTTTTTTCTCCAACAGCAAAAATACAGTACATCGGTACCATAATTTTATATTCTTAACCCAACTCCGTACACATGCGCAGAATTCATGCCATTTTTAAAATAAATATGTTCAACTATCTCCGCTAGGTTGCAAATTCTGAACTTCAAGCCAACGCGTCTTTTTACGGCTATCAATCACAGATTTCCAAGAATTATCTTTAGAGAGTACGTATCAGGTCGAAACCCAAAAATCGTTGTTGTATATGTTGATCAATTAGACAATATTTAGTCATGATTCTTCTCTAGGTATGTTTGAGTGGCGGGCATGTAGTCTTCTTGCATTGCTAACTTTAGTCACGCAATATGTCATAATAATATGAAAAAGTGTCCCGGATTTCCCATCATGCTGGAAGAGTTTATGCAACGCGCCTCCCGCAATTCGCTCTAGTCGTTTTCCGAGGGAAGTAAATTACTTACACATGGCACACTCCTCAGTTCTCTTAGTTCTGCCCGCAAGCTAATGACAAAGTAAAATTTGACAACTTCTGACTGGCATATTTAATCCCGCATGCGTCTCCAAACACAATCACGAAATATGAACGGTGCAGTAACAGAGAACAAGTTCGAATGCATCACCCATGAAGAAATTTTGTAGCGCTTCGAAAGCAACACGCGTGAGCAGTCTTCAAAACTTTAGTTACTAATCAATGAATTACTCAGTGCAGCGGGTAGATCATATGTGAACTTAGTAAAGGTTTTTGATCATTTGGACCCAGAATGTTTAAGCTAATTGTGGCCTTGAATGTTTGAGCTTTTTGTGGCCACGAGTGTCTGAGTCAATTGTGGTCCAAAATGTTTGAGCTAATTGTAGTTCTGAATGTTTGTGTCAATTGTAATCCTGAATGTTTGCGTTCATTATAGCCCTGAATGTTTGTATCAGTTGTACTCCTAAATGGTTGAGCTAATGGTGGTCCACAATGATTGTGTCATTTGGGGCTTCAAATATCTGCATCAATTGGCTCTTTAAACTGGTGTCCTGCTCCTTTCTCGTACCTCTGCACTTGAATTTTCGATTCCTCCATAAACTCAACGTCAAACGAAACCCTTTTCTCGAATTTCACTGTTAGTCTTCTATGGATTCATTTTGTAATACATCCTTCTATCACTGTAACCGGATCACAGAAGCTCGTTCTTCTCTAATGTAAATGGAGACCATCTCCATGACAAGGAAGTATCAAAGCTACGCTCGTGATTGAGGATGTGAACAATTCTCTCGTTGGCTCTAGAAGTATTCACACAAATACAAAATGGATTAGAAATGCGACTAAATAATTACAGGCTATTTTCATTCTTTAAGAGAGGTACTTGCGTTACCTCAACAAGAGAATAACTGAATTTCTGTATGTGTATGAATTCACGTTTTAACTTTTTTAAGTTAACCTAAATTTCTTTATCAAATTAGATCTCTATCACAAATCATTTTATTTTCCTGTTTCATTGATATTCTATACCTAGATGCCTTTTAATCAAGTTTTTAAGTGCGTACACCATATTAACAGCATATAAACGTTCAAAAATATCATTATTTAGACCTGCGCACGATAATGCACTTGGATTAAACTTCGTGAGCAAGAAAGAAAGCCTGGAAGAGGAAGTACGTGTGGGTATCGCTCATGAAGAACAGTTAAATTCAGTATTTTAAATATAGCAAACAATTTTTTTAATAGATGCTTAAAATGCATTTTCGTCAAGCCTCTCTGGAGTTTCGAACTTGAACTTCAAGACCAAAGAACAGTAAATTAGAACTCTAAGAATCTGTGGATCACATTCGTCATCGTCTGTCTCCTCGAACAATAGTTTGAGGCTCAGCAACTTTCGATTTTGTGTCAAGTTCCCCTCTGCTCTTTTTCTCACAAAATTATCGCTATCATCTCACTCGATTTGTCTTCTAGAGCATCATTTCTCAAGAGTTCCTTTTTTGAGCGCTCGTATCGCGGTAACAAATGTGTCTCTGCTTCTCTGCTTCTGCTGGAATGAATCCCCCGTGCATTTGATTTAAACAGTGCCGTGAAAAGAAGTCGATTCGGGAATGTCATTATGGTTACATATATATTTATATATATTGCTCTTTCAGAGATAAATTGAGTCATTTAGCTAATGCTTCTATTGTACTGCTCGCTACCGAACTCACTCTCTTTGACGACAAAATACGATACACTGAATCTAGCTCTGCTTTACGAAAAACTAAACTCTCTGAGAAATACTCACTACTGAGCCTGCTGCCTAGCACAATATTAAAAATGAATTATAGAACCCAGATTATGCTTCACTATCCATCCACACCAGAGGCTCCCGACGTAGGACCCACAAGGAGGTAATTGATTTTCAAGAGTGGCAATTAGAGGATGAGTTATTAACAGTGAATTTTTTCCTGCAGGTCTTTTTGAAGACGAGTTTATGCTCGAGTTGATGCATGTTTGCTTATTCAATGTGAATGTATAAAATTCTTGTTTGTATGTACATGTGTGACTACGTATGTACTATATACTTATAGTATATACCATCATTATTCCCATCAAATGGATATAATGGATAATTTCCTAATTGAATTAATGACTTGACTATTGAAGGATGGAACGAATGAAAAAGTTGTAAGGGTGTAAGAAATTTATCCGAGGTCGTGTCAATGCTGCATCTTTCAGTAACTTTCAGTCTATGACCGCGTCAAAGTGGGTACACGCGTCATCTTTTTTCAACGGTATGTCTTTGTATGCTAGTAAAACAAAGCGCTATTTTTTATTGGCTTTTTAAAGTAAGCAAGATATTGTAAAAGAAACTTCCGTTGAAATTATTTTAGATTATACTTTTCATATACCTATTATAAGTTTTAAAACTTTATTTACTGTTTTCAAGTGAGGCAATAAAACAATCTACAAATATTTTAAAAATTCATTCATCAGTCGTTCTCCCTTTTTATAACCATTAAAGCCAAGTTTGTTATATTTACCAATATTATTATTTTAATCTCATTTGCTGTTATTTCTCACAGTTTATAAGTAATTTTTTTCGTGGTACTTTAATTGTCTGTTGATTATGTAATTCATTTTTCTCTTTCATGGATGTCATGTTCTTTAAGAGCTTGTTTAAAACAAGTTCATAGTCTTTTACACTTCGTCATGATAAACATAAGTTCATTTTTTGAATGAAACTATATGTATGACCACAGATGGCAACCGGATTTTAGAAATTATTAAGTGGGAGATGGCCAAAAAAATTGTTGAGAACCGTTGATCTGCTCGATATTTTCCGCTGCATTGCAGCTACGTATTAACTATAAAATCATCAAGAATATTTCAATGACATCAAATAATATCATCCAGCCCTGCTATATCATTATACGCGTAGTGATCAGAACTATTAGTTCAACTTTACAATGCAATAAAATTAGGATGCATCCATGGCAATAAATAGATGAATAAAATTATGTGAGTCGTTATGTCCCATATAGGCAATACAATTCATATCAACCAGCCAAAGTCATACATTGTAGGTGTACGAATTTATTTATTTCTAAAACTATTTATATTTTTTACATTTCAATATTAAAACTTCAATATTGATCTCCCTACACAGTTTCTGAATATGTTATTAGCCTAGACTACATTTCTTTTACAAAGATCTAGGCATACATTAAAAAAATAAAATAAAGTCACTTGCACGAAACGTTGTCCTTCCGACAAGAAAGAAAAATATAAAGAAGCATGATAAAAATGGAAATTTATTGACCATTCCTACGTGATTATTAAAAAAATCATGCATACGTAATAGATTTCAATGCTACATGCAACTGACACGCAGTGGGCTGATAGGAACGCTTTTAGTAAAGCACTGCCTTCAAGGTGCACTAAATTTAACGGAAATTACCCTGCAATACTCCAGTATCTTACAGTACTCCAGTGTTCTCCAGTACTCACTAACACAGCAGCACCCTCCAGTACTCCAGTACCCTCCAGTACTCAAGTACACTGCAGTCCTTCCAGTACTCTAGTACCCTCCAGTACTCAGGTACACTGCAGTCCCTCCAGTACTCCAGTACCCTCCAGTACTCAAGTACACTGCAGTCCCTCCAGTACTCAAGTACACTGCAGTCCCTCCAGTACTCCAGTACCCTCCAGTACTCCAGTGTCATCCAGTACTTCTAACTGATGACCTAAAATAAACTGTTCTTATATATTTTCCGGATGGCCCTACTCGAAAATAACGTAGACGTTCAGCGCAGGCCTCCTATGTCAAGCAAATATCTATACCCCCGAGTGTGGAGAGCAGCATAGTGGAGCGATTGCAGCGCGTCCAGGCCCCAGACGTGCGGCTGGCTGCAGCGCTCACGCAGGTTTGCAGGACAGGCCTAAATGAAAATGTTCCAGCCGTCGCTGGCAGGAGCCAAGTTTAGTTTGAAGAGGTCCGGCGTGTTTGCAGAGAGCATCACAGACAACTGTGTGAGAGCCCCCACTCCGCCATATTGCAGCTCCTGTTTAATATGAACTACTGCAACAGAGACATCGAAATTATAGTGCGCTCAGTGCGGGTAAAAATGTTAGCAGAAGATTGTTGACACTGGGCTCATAGTTCTGCCACATTGTGGGTAATGATTTTATCAAGACTGAAATATTCAGGAATTATATTTTTCATTGAGCACTTTTATGTCTGGAGAGTATACCGTTAGATAACGTAGCGGTGTGCTTTATTACTGATATAAACTGCATCTGCTGCATGAAACCCTTTCACTAATTTACATGCCTTGATAGCCACGTTGAGAAAAGACAGTTTATACCCGCCGTAGTCTGAGTCGCTTTCAAGTTTCAAGTGATGCTCCTACTCAACAGCCTTGTTGTAAGTTCGTGTCACGTCTTCGCTTAACACCTACTGTAAAAAGTATCCATAGTTTGATCCAACTATAATAAAAGCAAGATCTTTTGAATAATGCACAATATTTTGCAAGAAGATTAAAAACTTTATTATTGGGTAGATGACACTCATAATGATACATAAATGATTCATACTAAAATTGGTAAAACTATTGGACTAATGTCAATTGAAGTTGATAAAATTAACTCAATTTATCGACACATAACTAATGAAACTTGCTCAAATTTTCAAAACGAAATCGCATCTTTTTTTAATTCGAGCTCATTCTGCATAATGATGTCTAAGACATATTAATGAAAGAGGGAGTAGTTATTGATTACAAAGCGCGGCATGTGTGTAACGGAAGAACATGAATATATGTGTGCAAGTCTCAAACATATCAATGTTACTTTTCTTAGACTAAAGCCTCTAACACAACTGTGCAGGTATCGCTTGCTCTGCTGGCTGGCAAGCGTGTGTGAAATATTCCTAAGTTGAGTCGCAATGATGCGAAAAACTTGAATACAAGAAGATGAACGCTTCTCAAGTCCGATTCCAAAATCTTAAAACGATTGTTTGCAGGAGAACTGTACTCAACTTGTTGTATGTAATTGTCCTCCTATGTACACTGTAGCCAAGGAAATGATGGCAATAAATAGGAGTAATATAAAAGGTGAGGTCGGAAAAAATAGGTGGAAATGTTCTCGGAAGCCCGGTCGTAAAGCGCCGTGTTAGCGAGGCCGGCGTCTCTGTCACCGGAAATCGCCTGCCCAGCGCTAAGCTCCTCGGAAATGGCGACGCCAGCAACTACAGTCGTTTTTAAAAAAAAATCCAAAATAAAAACAATTTTCTTATACTTTACAAGGCTTTCATTTTTGCGGTTGCTTATCGTTATATCTGAACCCTAGTTTTGGTTTTCAGTCAAGTGAAATAAGCTAAAAAGAACGGAAACTCAATGTTTCAGTTGTTGTTGGATTCAATTCTGAGTTGCTGTGCCAGACAGTGACCGCTGCAATGGATGTACTTAGTGACACGAGCTTCGCCACGAATATGTCCAAGTCGAAGACGTACTGACTTTTACAGTTCAGCGCCTTAAATATGTAGTCATCACAAGCGAGGGAACTGAGAAGCATATTCTGTGTCTCCTACACGACAAGAAGGCAAGACCACAATGCTTCATAATTATAAAATTATGACGGCTCTGCTGCAAAAAGTTAGAGTACAACTAAAAGTTGTGAAACTAGCTCATAACTCGCAAGAGATTGTAGGATGCCCAACTCAAGAGGAGATGTTAAATTAGCCAGAGTACAACTCCGGTAAGTTTCAAGTCTAAATTAGGGCGCACGAAGTACCCCAAGTCTCCTACTCTACGAGTTCCAAATATCTGTTTCCAAGTTTTGATCTCCCCTGCAATTACATTAGTAAATTCGTACTTGAACTAATGCCTGAAATTCCATTAGGTATATTGCTGGCAATAAAAACTACGATGAATATTCATTATAAAAATTTGTATCATGCATCCGGTAGAGTTCAGCAACACATGCATGCATTCTAGAACATATGATATGTATTTAATATGTAATGTGCAAGTCTGTAACGTTTCATTCCTTATCACAAAACAATGAACATTGTACTAATGCATTCTGCATTAGTACATTATACTAATGCACAAAACAATGAACATTGTATTAATGTAGGTGACGGCTATTCGTTCATTTCCTAACTCACGCCAGTCATGAAAAAAAATGCGCTGCTATTCATACCCTCCTATAGTGTTATGATCCTGGTCCTATGTTAGTTCTTAGAGCTTGTTACAAAATGAGGAAATAAATTTCCTTGTTTCCAGTTATACTATAGCTGAATAGAGAGAAAAAGTCTTCAATTTGAGGAGCTCTGGTCCGCTGGACACCAAAGCTCGGCCAGATTATCACCGGTGGAACCTGCAGTGATTTCGGGGGACTGAGGCGCTCTCGTGGGACTCAAGACGACCGCCCTCAAATGAACTCCTGCACTTGAATAGCCTTTCTTCGGAAACAGCCTTAAGGACAATAAAATCTGAAAGTTTCACATGCAATGGTAGCCATGCTAAAAACTAATGGATTTTGGACCATCGAATTTGGAGTGCCAGTCTTTTTGATAGCGCAGTTCCTATCCCTTCTAAGTCGTGGGCCCATGACTAAGGCTCCTCTGAAGTTTTAATTACGCGATCTCGAGAAGTTCAGCGTAGCTCCTGAACTTCTCAAAACTTGCCATGCGAAGAAAATTTTCCCCGAGTTTTCCACTTTTTGAGGCGCATATCGTCTACGGCTCGCGACTTAGGACCGATCCTGCTTCCAATTTCTGGAAATGCAGCACTCGTGGAACTCAAATCAGGACCATGTAGCCATGTCGCTACACTTTTACGGTTGGGTCGAGATAACTTCATCACGTTCTTTAGCGCTTCAGTTCAGCGCTCTTATAAAACTCTTTTTCCCTTCAAAAGAGCATGAAGAAGTGAATTTTATCAACTAATAAATGCTTCTTCTAATATGAATCAGCATCAAATGGTACGAATGGTTTTTCTGTGACTGGCTCAAAATCAGAAAAATACAAATTATTAGTGTGAATATATGATAGAGTAATTCAAGCAGGCGTTTGCCAACAAATACAGTTTATTTCGAAACTATCTTTTTTTTTACACTGCTCACTAGCAGAGTGTAAAACAAACTGTAAGGTTTGAGTGTTCACCGAACTGCTAAATTGGAAACTCATAAGAGTCTGATGAATTTGTATGTACTCCTTTTCGCTTAAGAAAAACTTTCTTATTTAACTAATTTTATTTATTTTATTTTTATCTATCATGGACAGGGAGTGCATAAGTAACACTCCCTTTTAGAGAATTATTAACAAAAAACCATGGAAAGTAAGGCGATCGAAGTAACTTTAAGTTATAAAAAAGAACTGAAAGCCTAATTAATAATCAAGTATGGCATTAATTAATGAATTTACGATGAATTGTCATGGTAGTTATGATATGTTCATAGGTTTGCATATTCCAGGCGATGTATGAAGTATATGTATGAAGAGTGTGTATCACACGAGGAATTTGCAGTCGTGATACTCTCAAACTGAAGGTGTCAAGTGTTGAGCGGTTAACCGAAAGGCAAGCTCGAGGAAAGGGGAAACACAAGGAGTGAAACTACATATAGAGACTGTATAGAGACCGCTCCGTAGAACCACGCTGTGCAAACATAAACAAAGCGTCTGCACTTGAAAAGGTCGAGGTGTTATTTTTGTAACTAAAAGAAGTGTCAAGTGAGACGAGATTTATGGGTTAGGACCGTGTGACTCGCAAGAATCAGGCAGTTGTGAAACTAAAACTGATTGAAGAGTGGGCGGAGTATATCACACACGTTAGAAATCTATTTCATACCATTGGACAAATAGGGAGATTGGAAAATGAAATGAAAATTATTTAACTATTAAGTATGCAATCGATCCATTGATAGTGCAAAGTTTAATAGGACATCATATTGGGGTTTGTGCGCCAAGATGTGGTAAATAACTCACATTTCCCATCCCGCGACGTTTAGAATAACATGTATTAAATCTTTTGTGTGTATCATTACCCTCATCTTGTCATTGAAAAGAAGTACTGGGAGCACCTTTTACCCTGTCATGTATTCTGAGGATTAGAGTCCCTCTAGTGCGGTTACGTATGTATGTTTGTTGAATTTAATTAATTATATTATTACAAACATTAATTGAAATATAACGGAAGGATAGCATGCAGAAAAACCATGTATTGAAACCAAGATTACGTAAACCATGAGGGAGAAAAGAATTCATTATTATGCAATGTATCATTACGCAATTAAAAGTAAGCAAATAAGATTTTACCTTTTTTATATGCATTAAATCAATCTATAATAAATAAATTATCTATTATCCACAATTATTTTATACGTGTCTCCACAAATTAATAATTAATTAATTAATTAACTAATTAATAATTTATTATTTTTAAAAAAAGGGTGTTACTTATATGCTACCCTGTATAATAGATGCAAATGCAGCGTTGTATGATACAAAACTTTTGCAGTGACTGGGGAGTGTTGCATAGTCAATATAATTTTTTAAAACTGCCGACCTACGAACTAGTATGAAAGTAAATGCGTATTTTGTCATTGCAAGAATTAGAAATTTGAACATGAGAGGCTGAAAAATAATACCTGCTAGGACAATAACAATGTATTAACTTTGGATCTGAGGAGCGGTATATATCTGCCACCTATTAATCACAAGTACCAAATACCGACAGTAGCTTCCTCTCGTTCATGAAAAAACATAAAACAAAAATTTACTCGGCCATAAATAAGCTTCTTCAACAGATTTCTCAAACACATTCAAACCATATATAAATTTTATATGAAATTTTTCAATTTTTTTACAACGAGACCGTAGATGCGTTTTCTAAAACGCTTGGTAGGTAGATTGAGTTCCTCTTTTTGATATGCATTTCAAACTCGGGAACTTTCAAACATTTAACTGTAAAATTTGTTTTTATTAGTTCTTCCAAATATATACAAGCGTTGGCAGTGGCTGCTCATAATATTTTTCATACATAATCGGCTCAAAAATAACTGAGAACAAACTCGTTTTATTGTGGCATGGAAAGATTTAAGACAGTCCGTGTATTCACGTGAACAAAGAAAGTAAGCCCTTAGTCCCGATCACCTTAATTTTATTCCTCGCTTTTACCAAGTGTCAGATAGTACTATTACACCCGTCGAATAGTAATCTTAAGTGTATTATTATTATACCTGCTATACAAATAATGTTTCTAATGTACGTATGTACACCAGAATCTACAATATACTTCACTATTTATGTAAGAACGTCTCATGAAGAAAACACTTTCCAGTTCTTCTGCTAATTCCACAAACCAAACGGCGTACAGACTTCTTTGCTCTTTTATTTTCTGAAAAACACATGTGCAGTTCTAATTAAACTAAATGTAGTCTGCTTAAAACATAGAAAACTATAAGTGCATTATAATTATAATATTCACTAACTATAAGTTAATGAAATGGTTGCAGTAAAAAAACACAGAACACACTCATATGCTTCCCAGAAGATGAATTTCTTATTTTGATGTTTTAAATAAAATACCAGATAATTACAGTGTATTAAGATAGGTACTGACGTTAGGGAGGCACCAACATACATTGAGCATTACAAAGTTTGGCATTCGTGTGAAAACCCCAGGGTTCGACATGAGCATTTATGATAATGGTGAGCAAGTGTTTCCAAACATGTATTTCACAAGCATTCAATGCAAAATCGAAGGTGGGTAACTAAATTTAAAGACTGAAAAATACTGCTAATAACAAGTACTTTTACAGGTATTTCACATGTGCGTGGAAATCATAGCCAGTATAAGAGTATACAACTAAAGAAATGCAAGTTCATGGAGTAGCGGTGCTATCAGTTCTCTCGCTACTTGTCTGAAAAAATACTCAGGAAATACTACATATGACTGATTTTCACTTTAGACCAAAAAGAGTGTACAAAATTTTAAAGAAATAAATCTGATACTGTCCTTTCAATTTCTATTACAAAAATTTCGAAGTTTTTCTTGACGACTTGAACGATGAGACGTGTAAGTAATCGAGAGAGTGTGATGTACACTGAACATCAGTCACAGATTCATAACCTCGAGGACTACGCAGTTCGTCACATGGAATCAAATCCACTGCATTCAGCGATTCCAAGGCATAATGACGGATTTGCTCAAGAGTCACTGCTTGTTCCTTGGTTTCGCTAAAAAGGGCCAAATGTGCATGGCAAAGAGGTCAATTTGCTGAGGGCATTCCCTCTTGGCTGAGTGTTTACCTAGTCCGCGAGCAAACAAGGGCGCTGCAGCCCCGAATATTAGGCTTGTGTGAGTGCCATTCTTAGTTAACGTCAATATGCATTGAAATGTATAATAAAAAGCAGCAGAATTTGCTGCAGTAAACACACCCCCCGTCGCATTAGCAAACTCGCCTCATAAAGCCTATAAAAAAGCTAATTAGGTAAATACTTTGGCTGATCTTCAATGCTGATGGAAGGCAAGAAAAGTTGCGACGAATTCTACACTTTGTGTATTGAGATATGGCGTCCTTTTCCAGCTTTAAATTAAAGTCAACAGCTAAGGCGGTGATAGTGAGTGGACAGTATTTGCTAAAAGACTCTTTTACATATGTATGTGGTACGACATTGCTGAGATTCAACTTCGTTTGACTGCGACAATGTGTGACCTTCCTTCATTTTTTTCATTTTAAGCATAAGTTCGGAACGATCCAGTTCTCCTCTACAGTAAACTAGTAATTATTTCAAAATTTTGTTTGATTTTTTGCAAGTTTCCACGCCTTTTAGTTAATTAATTTTAATTATTTTTTCATTTAATTAAAAAATAAATCGCAAGCTTATAAAAGCTTTTGACTCAACAATATAATCAGTGAGAAAAATGAAGCTTGTGTGACATTAAGGTCTATTGAACGAGCTCACTGATATTATTTTGCAAATAGAGGATGTTATACTCGTTTTATTTCATTTCTGCGTTTTTCGCTTACTACGCAAACTGGGGGTTTATCTCGCTAGTTCAATACTCGCCTGTATTTATTTATTCAATAATAGTGTAATCGTAAACTCGTATACCATTGTTAAATGTTTTGGAATAATAAGCAGATTTGAAAATTTAGAACTTTTGATCTATAGCAACTCCACTTTGCCCATATCGGTATTTCAATCTTGGCAACTCATGACATGTTTAACATTCTTTTCTGATTTATTATATTTCTCTGATATGAAATTTCGCTTTTATTAAACGTAATGAATTTCTAAGTTAACTACGATAGTTATTATATCTAAGTTGACACACTGTGTTTTGCTTTGCACTTGATTATCACTTCGTTCTTCAACAGCGTCAGCTTTTTCTTTTATTGTGCAATTATGAAGCTCATGTACCAATATTAGTAAATTTTTCGTTATAATAAGCAAATGGAAGATTGTAAACTATCAGTTTACTACAGCTCTAATTACATTCATCGTATTTCAATCTTGAGAATCCGTGACTTGTTTTAACTTTTTAGTTTCATTCTTGAGTTGTTCTCTTATGTGCAACTTCTGATTCTATTAAACGTTGTGAAGTTATCACTTAATTACAATAATAATTTAGTTTTATGAATCATCAGCACATCACACTAAACGATCGATCAGTGAATAAGAAATCACAGCTTAAAGTTTTACTCTAACTCGTATAGTTAAATTCAAGATTTTAGTAAACAGAAAATATAACATTATGTTGGATACGACTTGTTTCAAAATAAAAGCCTTCGTGCAGTTTCAACAAACTCTCATTCCTGGCTTCAATGGTCTAACCGTACACATCGCCGTTAAATCACCTACTATACATACAATACCTACCACCGAAAGAGAAAGAATAAGGGATTTTAAAAACCAACGTTGTAACAAGTCTCATGTTTAGACGTTATTGGAAATACATTGTTTTTATTTTCTTGCTCTCTTGTTTTCAGAGTTGAGGATCTGTGTGACGCCAGATGGATATTAGGTTGTTACAAAAATAATGGCCGCTCGAAAGTCTGGAAGGCTTCTGAAATCGGCCATTATTTTTGTAACAACCTAATAGTTAAGAATGGTGAGACAGCGATTGTGATACTTGGTCAACAATGTGAGTGCTTAACCAGCGCTGGAACCCTGAGAGTGACCGCCGCATGAAAACAACTCCAGCCTCCGCAACACACACATCCCAGTATTTGTGAGAGTGAGACGTCAACATATCTAAGAGGTGCTTAATTTAGTGTCCAGTGCTTTAACTGCATGCAACGCATAGTATAAAGCACAATGTACACAAAGACGTAGCTATGCTTTGATGTATGTTCGAGTACAGACTTGAACAAAATGGACTATAAGTCAGTCTTTCATGCGAAAATAAGAATTCATCAGTCAGGCATCATTACGGGAGATAAAAACATTCCTTTTAGTGATTTCCTTTTCCTTGGCCATAGTGCAGAAACTATGAATAACGTTGCCCATCAAAGAGAACAAACTTGAATTAAATTTCATTACAACACATTAAAGAAGGATGGAAAACTTGCCTTCATTTGTTGTTACGTCGTTTGAAAGTTTCAGCGTAAAATATGAATTCAACTACATCGCTCGTTCGAAGCATCGCCAAGACCAATTAAACACTAAACAATAAATCTTATTCAGTATCATGAAATTTAATGACATTTAAGGGCTTTCTAAAATTTTGTTTATTCCGGAATTTACCCTACATTTAAGTACGTTAAAATATACAATTAGCGCTAAACTCGTCTGATTTAGTGCTGATGTTGAATCAATTTTTTAGTTCAATTAGTTAAGTACATTTTAGACAGTAGGTTTGCAACTCATCGTGAGCATATGCCTCAACTAAGCCAAAGACGCCAATAAAATCTATAATGTTCACAGTACAAGTCTAAAAAACAACAATTTGCCGCCCGATTTCGCTCCATTATGGATGTAAAACTAAACATTTCTGTACCCCTCATAGGATTTTTATTTTCGAATATGTGGTACTTTCTGTATGGAAAATCAAACAGTTGCAGACAACAATACGTTCACATTAATTTTTGGACAAAACTCGACTGAATAAAGTGAGAGGAGAGGAGACTGATCTCCAAGCTGATTTCATAGACTATTTCATTCATGCCACCATGCTCTCAGTGAATCATTGCAGACTCGGTACTAATGCTCAGTTCATTGATATTTTTATGTTAGAGATTATATCAAGAAGGATATCAAAAGGGGCAAGCAGCTCTTGTTTGCGGTTCAAAAGTCCTACATAGGGTTGAATCTCCGCACCGCTTTGATTTCTTCAGCTTTCGACGCAGGGAACCTGGCTATGACCATTCATCATCAAGCTCATGTAGCGCCCCTACAACCCTCTACCTCACGTTACACATTAAAGCACGGGAATAATTTTTGGAAGCAGTATCATTAGTCTTCAGGTGTAGCATTAAGAATTGAAACCCCCTATGTCAAGAAATGTACTGTTAGATGCATCGGATACATTGGAACTCGTTTCTTATTCTTTTCTTCAATTTATCGAAGAAATGTTGTACCCCTACAATATCTTCAGACTGCAAAAGTACTATTCCGACATTCTTCACATAGAGAAACACTTCTCTTACGTTGCAAAAGTCTCGATGAGGAGCACTGCACCATAAGCTGCACAAAAATTCTATTTTCTGTTTTCATATTTTCACCTTTTCTAGCAATACGTTCTGTAATGTACAGTCTTGAAATGTGGAGCTAATGAGCCCATTTTTTGCATTTTATTTATGGAAAAAAATAATAATCCACCTTTTTCTCCTCGCATAAAATGCATTTCGATACGCACACAGAAGAATGAAACTCTTCAAGAAATCATCTTCGTGTACAGGATCATTTCAAGGAGAAGCATCAGACGCCTACTTCTACTCAGAAAAGCACGTTCCATTAGGGCCCCTGGAGTTGAACGCGAAACTGAACGAAGGTTCCATTTCTGACGCACCGGGAATAGATTTGAAGCACTCGACAGTTGACTGACGCCCTGAATAATTGAGTGCAAGACGGGCTTTCCTTCCTCGGCCACGCAAGGTCTGCGTGCTCTGTCTTCAAAGATGAAGTGCTTCAGGTATGCGAGTGATACGAAGTAGAAGCCTTCAATGTTTGTATCGCTCATAAATAACTCCAGCATAAGATTGTTCGTGGCATACAAAGCTACAATTTCAGGGACACATAGCTACTGTTTTCGGAACGCTGGTTAAAACTTACTTTTGAAAGGTTATAACTAGGTTAAAATTACAGACTGTGGCTGACGTAAAGAAAAGTCATGGATAAGATATGAGAGATGCATCTTTCTAATCCAACAAAATAAGCAGCTTTTGTCAAAATTCAGTCAAAGGTTGAAGTTCCGTAACAGCAAAAATGATTTTCATACAGCTAACCGTTGTATCACACAACAAAGCAGCCGTGATCATATCACGACAAATGCTATGTGAGAGAGAGAGCGAATCATCCTAGTTGTGGCGCAGAAAATACATTAAACAACTGTACAGATAACCAGCCAACTATGATGCAGTGAATATTTACCTTGTGATGAAGATTATGATTTTACTCTTTCAGCTGAAAACGGATTTGTTGCTTGAATAATTCATCCTACCTGTATAGTGGAAAGTAAGAGTCTAAAAAAACTTTGAACATTAATGACTGGGTAAACTTGCTCTTTCATTTGACCAAATAGTCCAGTTGCTTGATGATAGTCATTGAGTGTTTAAAGAATCCTGTTCTGAACAGAGGAATTCCTATGTCTCTTCGTGCATTACCTACTTTGTGAGAGTTATTGTTACTCAAAATTCCATAAAAGTAAATCTTTAATAGTCATGGGCACATAAGCAATTTACAATTGCGAAGAAGTGCGCATCTGAAGTTTACACTGGCATTTTTCTTGCGTTTTGATTTGGGCGTACCGTTTAGCAAGAGACTCATAATTTAGCAACGGAAACCTTGTTTCTAAGGGAAGCAGGAGGTGAATTGATGAGTCTTGAGGAAGAAGTGAAGGCAACTCCTAAACAATGCAATACCTTCCAGCAGTAGCTGCCAATATTTTATATAGAAATACTGCTGTGATCCAACAGAAGTCTTTAAATCAAGAGGCGCGAGACTCCCAGCAGGTGAGGGAGAATCACGCTCGGCTTTCTCCTATAAATCTCTTGCCGCAAGCCCGATCTATTTTGTCTCGTCAGATCAGCATGCTGGGAGTAGCCAGAAAACGACTTCTTTTGAAGCAGAAATGCTTCAGACAGTACACAACATTACAAAATTGTGTGATGTAATTCATGCTTAAAATGTTATTTAACACGTAAGGCAGTGAAAGATTATAGGGCAGTGAAATATTAAGCCTCAAATAGATGGTTTTTCACATTCACCGAATAAACGTGCTTGAAAAGATTCGACCTGTCATATTGAATAAGACCTGTACGCTGCGCAGGTGTTCTCTCGAGGCCCTTCAAAAATGCACCAAACCAAAAGCGACCAAAAAGACAGTCAGGAGCGCCAGCAGGCGTCTCAAGTTACGAGGTGAGCGTCTTGTCTTGGCGATGCGTCTAGGTCACCTCGCCTTCTATTTAGCCTTTAATTTATTGGCCAGACAAAAAGCCGAGCCAAAGATTTGGCTTCAGGCGCCTGAAAGAGAGCCCACTCTTCACTGCCCACGTCTAACTCAAGAGTATGTAAACCTCAGTGAAAGTTATATAGTCTTCATTTACACCGATCCAAACTGAGAAACGGTCTTAATGAGAAGCATCATGATAGATTAACAAAACCTCCTCGTTAATAGTTTTAGTAGGATGTTTATTAAATATGTTTCATTGCTCCAAACGTCGATGGGGCCTTGAATACTGGGTTGAAAAAATAATTTAAACATCTTTACTGATTCACTACTTACCATAGGAAAATATTTAAAAATACTTTTCAGTGTCTATGCCGGCAAATTGAACTGCCACTCTTGGAAAAATCACAGAATGTATAAGTAACAGATTCCAATGTTTTTGGCATAGTTTTCCGCGAGAAAAACGACGGAAGACATTCACGTGACAAATTTTATTCTTCTTAATAGGGAGCGTTCTCCCTGTAATCACTGGAAGAAAGTGCTCCCTAATTCAATCGTACCCAGAATAAATGCCCGCCTCGAGGAGGAACCAAGATGTTAATGGGCATCGTAAAGAATGAGGGAACGGAAACGCCGCGAATAGAGTGACAGGAAGTGCCGACGTCGCTAAAGAAGCGTGATGGCAGAGTGAGTTGCCTGGAAATCTGTGAACCACGTTTGCTTCAAGTGAATCTTTCCAATTGCCACCTAAGTCAACTTTCACATTCTATGTTAGACCTTTCACGCATAATTTAGTGTCTCCAAATCCAAATATTTTTCCGACCCAGAAATTTCAAAGTCCTCATGTCCACATAATGTGCTAAATGAAATTATCGCATATTACATGCAGTTCCCGAGTAACCTCATCGTAAGAAGTAACTGTGAGGTCAGACTTAAATTCCTTCATTTGAGATATAAAAGCAATCCTTAAGCTATTAATACCGTAAAGATCTTTCTCGCGCGCAAAATAATTACACATGAAATCAACATGGGTGCAAATAACAAGGCTGACCATGAATCATTTTATTTAGCTCGCCTTATGAAAATGCGTGATTTCAACCTCCTCTTGTCTAAGTAAGCAAGTAATAACGTAACAGTACGGTGAAGTTCGATCAATGTTGAGAATTATCATTTATTATTGAATTGAAAAATGAAATTACCTAAAAGAATGAAGGTCAAAGCTGCTTCATCTTCCTCAGCAGACATTGTGCATAATACCACTTAAGTATTGGTTCTGAACACTAACTTGTCGTACTGAAGCAAATTGCCTTATCACTAATTTTGAGTGCAAGCTTTTTGCAGTAAGCAGACGTAGCAAATCATCATTCATCACCGCAATCAACAATGTTACGGCACAGTTGACGTGCTGCTGCTCTTATAGAAGCATAAAATTCAGCGTTGGGACAACCAACCTTCCAAATAATTTATGATACTAATATTCCTAGAGCGCCATTACTTTGACAAAAGTGAACATCATGACCTGCAAATAATAAATAAGCCAATTTTGTGAGCTTGTTACAATAACTTAGTTTTAGAGCCACCATCTTTACCATTTCAAAGTTATCACTGGCAGCCAGATAAACGCTTGTCCTGAAGGCGGGCGATACCAATACGTAAGTAGAAGCCCCAGGATTATTGTGAAGTTTATTATGGTTTTGGGTTCAGAAACTATCATGTACTAACGTAGCAGCCTCACTTTAATCTATCTGAATTACGTGTGAGGAACTTCAGTTCCTGACAGCAGGGCATATAAGGAAACCATTTGATCATACCCAGCAAAGACAACTGCAAATTTTTATAAGATAAATATAAGAACTTCCCTAGCAGCAACCATGTATAACAAGTGACTCATTTTTATGAACTTTAGGGGTGGAGAAGTTTTGTACTACTGATTTTGGGGAGTGAAAGAATGATCTTTTTTATTTTTACACTTGGAAAATAATTTCTCCCACCTACATATGACCAAAGCAGTGCCTTGACTAAACATACACTGTACACTTCATATATACACTCAAAGTCCTAGATATTAGATGCAAAACTTGCAAGTACGCTATAGGTGGGTGGTATTTATCAAGAAGCTGTTGTTTTGACACACAAAAATGTAACGTAGTTCGTCTAGAACAAAAGAGAGAATAATTCTAGTACTAAACATAACACAGTAATAGTACATGTTTCTTGTTTCATTTTGTGACAGCGCTACCGTACACGCAACTTACAAGTAAACATACAAGGCTTTTCAATAGGAATTCTAACTAAAACGATGAACTCGCACACTGCTCTTGGACGAGAGAACACATCAGTGCACTAACTCCTGGAAGCAGTAATACAATAATGCCGCAATATTAGAGAATGAGCACATCTGAGGCGGGACTAACGTAAAGACAAATACAAAACCTTCATATTACCAGCCTATCTCACGAGGCTGAGGAGGAGAATACGAGTGTCAGTCTTCACCATAATCCTCTCACTCGACATGCTGATGCTACTACGGTCGTACAACGTTGCTGAGGTGAAAGAACACCACAGAGTTAATGAACTCCTCCTTCATGATATCGTACTTGATCAGAATGTAAAAGTACGATAGAAACTGAGTTATAGTGGCAATTTGTGATATCTTCCGGCTCACCTTCAAGCAGAATTAAAACAAATTTCCGATTATACGATAGTTTTTTTAGAATACACGTGTAAGGAATGGTGGAATGTACGAGGGGGCTTCAAAAAGTTCGTGGAAAAAGCTTTCAAAAAGTTCGTGAAAAAAGGACAGTTTGAAAAAACGGTCTGAGTCATAATGTTTATTTTTCAACATATGCTCCATCTAGGTCAATGCATTTCTGCAAACGCTGATACCAGCCTGTAAGTCCATATGTGTAAAACTGAGAGTCATGCGATTTGAACCATGTCATGGCAGCTCTTTTGGCCCTGGCAGCCACTGCTTCGATTGAGTTTTGTCCTCGGGATCGTACTGGTAGAGCCATGTTTCATCCCCGGTCACAATTCGCTGCAGAAAAAGTTCAGGGTTCTCATCTCACTTGTTCAAAATTTCCATAGAAAGATCTGCCCTTGATTCCTGCTGATCTGGGCGCAACAGCCTAGGAACCCATCGAGCGGAGAGCTTGCTCAGTCCCAAACTGTCCACCAGAATTGTGTGTGCAGAACCCACGGAGATGTTGAGTGTGTCTGCTACTGATTCGGTGGTTATTCGCCTATCCTTTTCTATGAGGTCACGAACAGCATCAATGTTTTCTTCACAAACTGATGTGCATGGCCTGCCACTGCGGGGATCATCTTCAGTCTCATTTCTTCCGCTTCTGAAACGACTAATCCATTTGTAGGTTGCTGATTTTTTTGGGGCATTGTCACCATAAACTTGTTCCAGAGAGTCAATGATTTGGCTGTTCTTCCACCCAAGATTCACCATGAATTTGATGTTTGTCCTGGCCTCGATTTTGGCAGATGCCATGTTGCTTGAACGGTTACTGCCTTACAAATGGCGGCATCGTGTTGTAACATTCATTTAAGGGTTCATGTGAGAACACGTTATAACACGTTGGTACAGGAACGTTCTGGTGCATTGACATCATATTCTTTTCATATAATTTTCAGTTATGTCCATTTTCCACGAACTTTTTGAAGCCTCCTCGTATGATACTACACATCGAAGTGTGATGAAAACAAATGAATCATTCTGCTACAGGTACTAGAAATTTAACAAAAGAACGTTCGCTATCAACCGGGTCGTCTCATTACGGAGCATCCACGCATGTGATGCAAAACTTGATAGTTAGGCTCATTGTTGAAAATTTTAGAAACACTCCTAGAATTCAAGGCTTTGAAATTTTGCAGCTTAACGTTCACTTCTGGGTATGGTTTTAAGTAAGTGATCCCTGTGCCAGAAGAGAAGCCGCTCGAAGACTTTCTCATGTTCGACATCTTAGTGTCCTCAGCAACTGGAATCGTACGGAAATGCCAGTCGGTCATTAACGAAGAAGATTTGCTCGTAAAAAATACTTAGGAGTTTTTAAGGGGCGTTAGCAGCCGCTTCTTAGAACCGTAAAGAAAATGAGACAGATGACAGGCGAGTCATGTTCAGCAATTAAAATCGGGTAAGAAATTCTCATGGGCTGCTTGCTTTGAAGCTCTGGTCTCGAGACTTCTCTCCTCTTAGTTGGAAGCTAAGAAAGTTTGCTCATTAGATGTATAATACTTGTTCCAAGTTGAGAAGGATAATAATGTCTTTTATTAACCCCTCGAACTAGTAGTTTGTTTGCCACGTTCTTAGGATGATTATTTTTAACTTCTAAGTATGCATACGTGGTTCTAGGAATGGGAAAGCGCCTAGTCCGTTTAAAGCTATAAAGTTTTTACTACCGGGAGTTAGTTTTCAAAAATTAAATTTTGAAGGTATGCATATGTACTGACGTATTGCGCTCAGGTCTCATACTATATTGTTATGCTGCGTCATCATAAAGATGCTCTTCAGAGAAATTTTTAGGTTTGGAATGCTTAACATTGTACATGTTTAGCGGAACTCCAGACCACATCACTTAGTACTCCATGCTAACGGAGCTGAGAACACCCACGCTAATCGATTACTGCCTTCGGACCACGTGATTGTTAGTTATGAGTGAAAACTATTGCTTCACATAGAAGTCTGTCTGATCTCTAGTATGATATTCCGTACAAAATGTTCGAGAGCTTCATTGAAAATTCAGTGCATAATAAAGAGACCGTCATGTCAGTAGATGCTTATCTTTAACTGATGTGAAGTAAAGTGAGCTGCTGTAAGCATTACTGCAACTGAAGTGCCAGTGTACATTGCTGGTCATGAGTGTGCCTTTCTGTCTCCTCAAAACTCCCTTCCCCTCATCACCCTAGTCTTATTTCCAATGTGCCTCACAGCCTCCTCATCTCTCTCACTCACCTAGTCTTATTTCCAGTGCGCCTCACAG
>VCRD01000067.1:161290-182585 GCA_006783055.1 Trinorchestia longiramus | reverse complement strand
CCTCCTCATCTCTCTCACGCACCTAGTCTTGTTTCCAGTGCGCCTCACAGCCTCCTCATCTCTCTCACCCATCTAGTCTCACTTCCAATGCGCATCTCTTCTCTCCTTGAGAGAGCGACATCGCCACGTATCACTCTAGCTGATGCACTTCAAGTCACACTCCCTTATATACATGAAAATAATTTCAAACCTTCAGTTAAAGCAACACACGTATGCCAGTTGACAGTGGTGGCTTCTGAGTTTCCTTCGAAATGTTGTCTTGTCTGAAGAGTTCACTTGCAAGACAAACCAAAAAATGACTCGAGAAGTTGATCGCTCACGTCAAGGCTTGAATTTTCCCCCCTACTGCACACGGCACAGATTAGAGTTCTTTCTCCTCACAGCTGATTGAATGATAATATCTTTCATAGAACCCTGAATTAATAATTTTACATGAAGTTTTGAACTCAATGAAGGCCAATATTACATAATCCCTTACTTTTAAAAGAAACATAACACTTATGAAAAATATTTCCAGTATTTATGGTATATATGAATTTCAATTGCTCAGTATTTTCTGAAGAACCCTATGTTTTTATTCCCACTGTTCAAATTTTCTTGGATTATTTCGCGTAAAGTTTCAGTTGAATATTAGACACACGCAAAACAAAGAAGATCATGCAGATTCTTTGCCTCGATCGCCCTTTAAAATAATTTCCTTTCATACATGATGTAAATTTTATGTAATTGTTGAACAGGTTCAACCCAGACGCTGCATGATCAGTACACATGAATAGCTACCAAATTAGCGTTGCCACAGTTCTAGCGTTGCCACAGTTCTAGCGTTGCCACAGTTCTAGCGTTGCCAGAGTTCTAGCGTTGCCACAGTTCTAGCGTTGCCACAGTTCTAGCGTTGCCACAGTTCTAGCGTTGCCACAGTTCTAGCGTTGCCACAGTTCTCAACAGACATGTGCACAAAGGAAACTGCATAACATAGCATCACTCACAGAGTTTCACGAGTGAATAATTTCATATTTTAGCACAAATATTTATTCTTGATGATACCACGTAAAATATCTCTAGAACTTTCATACTTATTTGCATTTGATGAAAATGTGACATGCTATTTTATGATGTGCGTTTACTTGACTGGACTACAGAGAAGCATTGGTTTGAACGTGGGTTTAAATAGTGAAAATCCTTGTATGATGCCAGCATGACCAAGCAAACTGAAAACTAGAATGCATTGAATTAGCTACGTCAGAGAAGTTGCGGGATTCTTGGCTGCAAAGCTCAAACATTTTTGTAATTTATTTGTGAAACATTTAGGTATCATATGTGTACCCTCAGGCAGAACTGTAGTAATCAAAATTTTATAATACATGGTGCAGCAACATAAGTTTTAAAGCTCTTTTCTTTGAAAAAAAAAGAAAGTTATGTTGTTGCACCTTGTATTAGGGATTGAATGATTAATAACCTAGTTTTCTCGTTCAGCAAATGCTTCACACGGTGAAAAATTTGTAAGTTCCATTTATTTTATTGCATGTTTTCTACGCATGGGATGGGTAAGACATCTTTCAATCGAACCATAAGCTTACACTTTTTACTTTCTCTATCAGATCGATTATAAAATTCCCTGTAACCAAAGCAGATGCACGTAGCTATGTTATTGCACCCTTAAAGCGGATATAATGCACCGCTCTTTGCTTGCATCAAGTTTGAGACCCTCTTGGTTGTGTCATAATTTTATATTCTTCAAATGAAAAGTCGTCTGTGCTACGTCTGAAAACTAACACGAGCAGCTCAGAAGATGGATTTCAAAGTGAATTTGATCATTCTATACATTTGTTGAAGTCTTGATTGGCTGCCAGGAAAGCAATTCGTATTTCAAATGGCACGTATTTTCTTCGCATGAACGAGTGCGGCAACCCCAGGAAAATGTTTGCGTGGCTCCAGAATCCAAGCGTTGCTTGGTGATGCAAAGCTTCGTTATTCCTGCAACTTCACATGAACTTTATTCCCTTTTAAAATAGATTTACTGTCATAACAGATTTATTAAAACGTATTTGAGTGGTATTAGATCAGGAACGTCATGGCCACTTGCACTGCATAAAGCTAAGCTTTTGAGTGGAAAAAACAAACCGCTACGTTTTATTTCATTTGCGAGTTAGAGCTTTTTTTATTTTTCATTACTGCTAGACGAGCTTTCAAGGTATGTAGGTATTAAAAATATTATTCATGAATTCTCAATTAACGCTGGTCTGAAAATAGAAGTGCGAGTATGCTTTTGAGAGAACAACCGAAAATGAGAAGTTTTAGTAACTATACTGACTAGTATAATATTTTTACCTTTAGAAGTGAAATGATTTATGTAAAGAAATAATTGAAGTTAAATTGTTTTTAACAGAGATGCTAAACTAAAATAGTTTCTTGATTGATAATCTTTATTCTCATATTTCAAACAACGTAATTCTGATTGAAATGGACATACCAAATAGAAGTTTCTTTCTTTATAGAACAGTACTGGATGTTTGGTATCACAAGAAATTTTCATCTAGCTACAATATGCTTTGATGTTAGCATAGAGTTCAGAGCAGTAATAAGTCAAATGGAGGACGAACGCAGAAGCACGTGCGTTTCTAAGGTTTTTCGTACAGTAAATGGACATGAGGCCGTGTTTTCATCACAAAACCTTTTATGCCAATGCTCAGAGCGGTAAAAATAAAAATGGTAAATTACGCTTTTCGTTTTGCATGCACAGCATAGACTTCAAAGTTTCAATTAAATTACTATTTCTCGTGGATTTACGATTGCGGAACTTCCTACAGTAACGAACACATACCATGGTATGTTGAAACAGTCTTCTTGTGTAATGTGTCAATATTGGTTCGAATGCCGTTATGATTCCAGTAAAAAACACCCATGAAGCACGTTGCTAATTTTTGAAGTGTATTGAAATCACCCTTTCAAAGACTGTAGAAAAAAAGAGTAAGCCCTCAGCGGTGCAGGACGTAGGTACAAGGGTTAAATATTCAGCAACACACGCAATTTGGCTCACACTCACAAAATATAAGACTAACGGCATCTAAAAATTTCATTCATCTCTTAGTTACTGAACATTGTCGCCGTGAGTACCTAGAATTCATTGGAAATGCTTTACGAATATTCCACGCATGACTCACAGGAACGCACAGAACTTTCAGGGAAATATTCACCTTTTCTACGGAAGCTTTTACTTCACATACTTCCTGTGACACTGAAACCGTGCTCACAGACAAGGTGCAACAGCCCAGAGGGCTGGAGCATCCCTCCATCGATATGACGCTGAGAATACGAGGTGTTAGCAAGTTCTGAGTTTTTTGTAGAAACTTTGTCAGAAGGTGAGGCACAAAGTCGCTGACATGACAGGGGTTGTCTATTGAAGTGCTTTTTCACAAAGGGTAGCAGAAAGTCCTTGATGTGTTTCATTCGCTTAGCTTACCTAACTCGAAGGAAATGAAACCAAGCCATTCTACCAATTCTCAATCACCGTCACACAGTTATAGAGTGAATCTCTGGCACAAATGATCATCATTTTGAAGCCAAATCGATCATTATGGTGATTAAAATGCTACTGGACGGACAGCAAATATGTTCAAATTTGAAAAAAGTCCATGAGTGTCTTGCACTGGAGACGCATGAAAAGTACTTGAAACCTGAATCATCGCATCTCATCAGAGGTTGTCGAGAAATACTTCTTCTTTAGAGTTGAAATGAAAACACGGAGTCTTTATCACGAATAGTATATTCACATAAATGTCTTTGCTACTACAGTAACTTTCTGCGTGGCCTTATCGATTTGTTTATGTATTGAAGATACTAGGCGTATTTTAACACTGAGTGGGGTTAGTTCCAAATGCCTAATATTCCTACACACCAACATCCTGATCACTTTAACTCTTTAGCGACGAAAAGGACCATACGGTTCTCTTTTACGGTCTTTGGGAGAACTGTTCTAATGATTAAACAGTGAGCAATATGAGGTTGCTACTAGGTTTGAACGCGGCAGCATGTTACAGCGTCGTTCTTTTGGCTGCCTGGCTCTCAGCATGCTTCATTGCATCAGTGTACAGACGGTCTTTGTGAGCTTAAACGTAGAAACTAGAAAAAAAATTGGTCGCTAAAGGGTTAAGGGAGTTTAGTATAACTTCTGTTATGTCCTGCTTCACTTCTTTACAAACAGCCCTTCTATATATTCTTTTTCTATCCAATTTACTCAGTTGACGTGAAATTATGAATCAAAGAATAACTTTGAAAACTTTAGCGGAATAAATACAAATGATTCGTTTGAAGATTAAATTGTCAGAAATTTGTATATAATTTTACATTTTAAGGAGTAAGGCATTTTGTTAATTTCTTTCAATTTATTCCCAAAATAATCGCTGTATAGTCAGCAGCTACACATTCCTGCTCTTCAGAGAGGTAACACAGAGAATGGGATGAATTACTGTATGCCGTAAAGATGAAATACAGATAGAAACTGTGAACGCTTTGAATCATATTGCTACGTCTTGAGTGGAGGTCAAAGAGAACCATTGCTGAAGGAAATAATAACGTAAAATACCGAAAAAGTAATTCAACTTCTATTTTGGGATTCAATACATTGATATTTATCTGGAAGACCAGCAGGAGTAGGCAGGAAATATATTTTACTGAAACATTTACGTACTGGGTCAGAAGTTTAGTCCTGTTTTATTGCAAGCATGCCAGAAAGATAACCCACGTTTCCTTATTCAATTCCTAAAGTTCAGCTTTTCTTTCAATGTAAGTCAGTTGCAGTTACATTTCAGCCTCTCATAAACAATGGAAGGCAACGTAAATAAAAGCCTTTTCCCATCCACAACTCATTTGAATGTTAGTCCACCCAGAAAACTACATTTCTTCACTACTACTCCCTTAAAATTAAATCATGGGGCAATAAAAAGGCTGCAATCCTACGCTGCAATTCCTAAAATCATAATCTCGACAGGGTCGATTTTGGGATCAACAAACCTTCAGTATTTTTGTTTACTCCCGCCGTTTCTTGCTGTGTTTGCCAGCGAGAGTCAAGTAAGTTATTCGGACTGAAAAGTTGCCGCGGTGTTCAGTGTTTGCGCCGCTATTCCTTTAGTTGGCGCAAGTTTTGCGAGGCTCTGCAGCGGACCTGCACTACTAAAACAAAGACTTTCTGACGTTCTTGTGCTAATTCATTAGAGGAGCGCACTTCTTGGGGGCAACTTGCGCTTTAATAACGTTCTGGTCCATGTTTTGAAAGCGCTACGATTTCAGACTTCTGAATTAAAGCTAAATTCATTATTTTTCCACTAGTCTAAAACGGAGGATATTTTCGAAACATATGTTAAAATATTATCGGAGTTAGTGTCAATGAATTAGAAGCAGAGGATATAGAACTCTCACAAGTTTAGACCTTCTTGCTGGCATGGTTTGTAATGAAACAACATTAAAAATGTTGAGCGTATTTGCTAGGCTTCCAAATACTCAAAATTTTTTAGAATCATTGAAGGATGAACTGATGAATCTATTTAGGAGTATTAAGTATAATCGATTTCGTTGAAATCTAATTTCCCTGTTGAAAAGGCTGTTTTTCGGTGACTAACTCACGAATAATTTGCTTTAGAAGAGGCTTTTCATTTTTTTATGTAGGATGATAGTGACAGGTTAGAAGAACTGACAATGATGAAACATAACTATTATAATTATTTTATTTCTCAAATTCTCCGATAGGTGCAAACATATGCCAATAAATTAACAGAAGGCTAAAAGTAAAATTTCTGCTGAGACGCAAAGTTTTTTACTGCTAGAGATCTCCTTTAAGTCCGACTCCTATTTTTGCGATCACAGTCATCTGAACAAAGGAGACTTGGCTCGCTGATGCTGCAAGGAGTCACATTTTTTGGACGATAGGTAACACAGTCTACACAGATGCAAGCTCGTGCCCTGCACAACACGTCCTGATCTTGTGTCATCCTCCTGAAATATGTGAACTCTGTGCACTGAAATTTCCCTACTGATTCTGGACAGCTATGTAGTTGTGTAAGCCTTCCAGTGGTGCCGGAGTGAAGTGCTCTGTAGCACGATAGCGAGTCCGAGAGATAAGGTCTAATCATATCAATGACCTGAAACGCAACATCTCTCATGACCAAGTCTTATTCGGTAATTCCCTACACTCCCTATCCTTGACAACTAAAGAATGTTAGTAAGCAATATACGCACATCTGGTTACGTTTGCAATGAAGAACATGAATTTATTTGACCAAACCAGTCATGGAATTGAACGTTTTTTAAAACTCTCACGGGGAAAGAACTGGAAATGTTCGCTTAATTTTGTCTGTTTTTTGCATGTTGATGAAATGATCATGTGTAACGATTGTAAAGCATGAAGTTCATAATTTAATGAGAGAAATTAAAGTTTTAAGCACAGACTTTACTTCACAATGTTTAAATACTCCCTGAACAAAGACTGCCAAATCGTGAAGCATAAATAATTGAGTGCGTTATGACATTTATATAGATTTTACATCTGGAATAACGAGGAAAATGCCTCACAGAACTACAAATTCATTTCTTTAATTATTGGTCTTAATATCCGAACTTTTTTGCAGTTTCATATCTGCACAACTCCCTGTTCTGAAATGAAAACGAGACTTGCACTGCGAAGTATTTACGTGTAGCGGTGGATTTCTCTTGGACACGCTGTCACAACTGGCAGAACGTCAGCAAATAATTCAGAGCGAACAGTCTCAGTTGCACGCCACAGTCGTGCCATATTGATGACAGAGTCGACTTGAACCCGACCTGCTCGAGATAATGAAGACATCACATAGAGTGGCAGAGTTGAGGTTGTCGCAACCTCCAGGCAGAGGTGATAAGAGGGGCAAAAAGCGTGCCTGATAATCTCGCTTACGTGGGAGCATCGCTTCATTATGCAGTCCATCGGTGGGTGCCAGCACCAGGCGGCGACGCGCCTCCTCCATTAGTGGTGGAATGCGCTACGCTCAATTTCTGATCTCACCAAGTCAGAAAATTTCCAAATAATGACGCGAAATGTGCTTTTCTTCTCAATAATTTGATAAAAGTGACAGAACATTGCATAGGAGGGCATTTCCACTCCGGGGAAACTGGTAAAGCAAACGCCGTGTGTTGTTAGGTCTGAACTTCCATTGATGTAAGATATGAAAAATTAGGAACACAAGTAAGCCATTTAGTTTTCATTTAGTCTCAGCGAGGTTTATTTTGAATATACTTTATTGGAAAAATTGAGACCAGTAATAAAATTATTGATGATGAACAGACTTTGCTGATATTCCAGGTCAGATAAAAATAGAATGTGGCCACAAAGGTCATCGCAATATGTGGTCATAGTTTTATAAACTGTATAAAACGATGTAGATTGTACACAGACAAAGCCTTCAGTTCATTGTAGTGTATCAAAACATGGTGTACAAATTTGTAAGTTCACCCTTCATTTCTACGACAATAAGAATAAATATTGGATTTCCAAAACGCTTGGGACAAAACATATGCCAGAATATCCTGTACGCCTGGTTCATTTCTTTTCAACTGGAGGGAAAAGAGGATCATTGTGAAAGTTGTTGAGAATGTGAACATTGAGAAGAATTAGCGGTATATTTGCGTGATTGGAATGCTTGTAAATGATTACGGTGTATGCACGTGATTGAAATATCAATGTATAATTGAGGTACACGTGTGTGATTGATGCCTATACGTTAGATGGTGTGGGACTAGGATGGCAGAACAAGAATGGACCAAATGGCTCATTCTTACCATATTCTATTCTATTCTGTATTACGTGGTGGACAAAGATAAGAGCGGAAAGCTAGACTGCGAGGAGCTCCTGTGCTGAGAAGAATGTTGGTAGCGGCAGCCAAGACGTTCATTAAAGATCAAGGAAAGAAATAGGGCATGCATGTGGACTAACAAATCTTGTATGTAGCTCTAGCAGCTCGCACCTAGTCATCTCCCTCAAAGAGTGTTAGTCTGGGAGAGAAGCACCGCTGCTATATTACACGAGGAGCTAACCAGCAGCAGCTGCCAAGCTCTGATGTCTTGGGTCTTACCAAGAGTTGCTAAGATGCGTGACTGTGTCAGTGGTGACTCCTGACAATGACCGGTCTGGACATCACATGACCTCACACCTGTACAACAGGAACAGAACTCATCATCCGATGTGGAGTTCTGGGAGAAGTCACAAGGGTTATAACCAATAACCTTCCATCTGCTAGTACACTCTCCAACTCATGGTAATGTGCCCATTTCTTATAATTATATCCCCCCAAGAAATGTTAATGGGTATGCAAAGAGAATTTCCAGCTCTAAAATATGTAGGTAATTCTCAATATTGAGAACTTGAACATTCCCCATAACTCATGATGAACCTGCGTCTCCGCTAGTATTTGGCTGTAGCAATTTTAGTGGTTTGACCTCATTACCAAAGCAGAGTCTATGCAGTAACTGGCATGGCTAGGAAACAAAACTCTCCCAAAGGGAACATTTAAAACATCGCAAAAGTTCATCTCTGAGAAGCTCAAAGTTTGGTGCTCTGTCTGCGTGAAAGACGAGCAGCTAATTTTTTTCTCCTGCTTATTTGCTGGTCATTTTTACGACCTGGTTGTTGAAGGCATCTTTCATTGCGGAACCTGGGCGTTTAGAGAGCTGAACAATGCATCTTGAAGCGCACATTTGTTAGCAATGACAGACACAAACCCGAAGTGTGAGTAGGGAAATTCACTGTTAACTGATCGTCACTGTATTTAAGTTCTTATAGGTAAATTAGAAATCGTCGGAGGAAATTTAGTGCTCAGATATGAAACAAAAATATATTGCGTAATTTTCTTCCTTTAGGAGGAACTTCACCGTGCAACTCAAATGAATGTTTTTTCACCAGATTATAATTGCCCTTTCATTTTTAAACGAAATTCCTCGTCAATTCCATTGTTTCACCACAGATCGTTCACGCTTGAAAACTTAACGAATGACAGATGAATAGCATTGTTAACAAAAATAATCACAGATTCTGATCACTGAAAAAAAAACTCGAGTGAACTAAATGAAGCACTGATTAAAACTCCCGCTTAAATTGACTGATGTTGAAGGACACGTCATGCTAGTGAGCCATAATATAATATGCATAAGAAAGCGCGAGCATATTTTCTCTCAAGCAATAGAAGAGTGATTTGAGAGCTCATAATTAATATTCCAGTAAGCAGATTCTTTTGTTGTATTATAGCAAGGACAATTTAATAGATTTAAAACTGTGAGATCCTAATTACGAACAACCTAGGTATATTTTTCATGTTATTTACAAATGAGTCAGACTGCGATGAATACACCGAACTCATAATAGCCAGGTAGTTGTAATGGTAAAAAATATTTTAAGTCTGGGTACACGTGCGGAGTGTGTAAAATTACTGAATCATGTTAGCGTGTGTAGGATACTCGTATGTATGATCCAACTGGGACTACAGGACGTCTTCCTGAAAGAGTTCAATTATAAGTCTACGGGAAATGCTACCCGTAGTTAACTATCAACATGTGAAACAAAGCCAATCTGTCTATTATCAAAGCTAAATCTGTCTATAAAAGGTAAAATTACTTTAACTTCAAGACACATTTATGTTTACTACATCGAACATATATTTTATCATTTTCTTATTCTTTATACTTCGAACCAAGTTTTAGAATGGAAGAAATCTGTACAAATATGTAACTTAAAGTGTCATATACTATTGGATCCGACATACTGCACAGCATCAGTGATGACACACTGACCCTAATGTAGTCCCCAATTATTATGTTCAAGCAATACCTAATGCTAGCCAGGGATTGTGATCGTGTATTTCCACCAAGCAGGATCATAGACTACGATTATTTTAGCAGAGCTTGATGCATTCAATATGTTTGAACAGGAATACAACAAATTTGCCTGTACTGCAAGATATTCTACAGTTATAATGAATTTAGATGAAAAAGCAAACGACTCTAGCATCTTTTTGTCCGTATATTTTCAATAAAGCTTCAGGTTCCTATGGTATCAAAAGGTAAAGACAACAAAATATTCGAGTTCATATTCTCGCTAAAATAGTGAACAAAAGTGACTCAGAAATAAGAATGAAATTATATCAAGGAAGACAATAATGATGGAAGCACTTGGACAGCAGACGAGAATAGCATGTTATAGCGGTACTATTTGAAATAATACAGTGATAAATACTGGTATCGCCTGACTCACAAACGAATACAGAGCGTTAGAAGCTGGAAAAAAGTACATTGACTCACTGAAGTTCACAAACAAGAATAGAATAGAATAGAATAGAATGAGGCTATAGGAACGAACCTTCTGGCCCATTCTTGGGTCGGATAATTACTTCGATAATTATTCGGTTGTATACCCAAGTCCCATGCCGTATTTCTAGCCGCGTCAACCATGTCGGCAGCGGGATTCGAACCCGGGTCTTTTCGCTCGCAAGCAGATTCGCTCACCAGTCGACCAAGCTGGTGATGTTTTGATATGAACAAGTTTTCTAGTTGTAATTATAGCACAATCAGTACAGAAAATCTGCGAATAGAGACCTCTCAATGCGTTTAAACAGAAAACTACGACGCATCCTTTGCCAAAACCCTTGCAGAGACTTGCAACAACTTTGTCCAAAATTTATCTCTAGAAATATTGTCAATGAAAACTCGAATCACACGGCAGACAAGCAGGAAATTATTGGCTTACTACTTTGGCAGCGCACGCACGTGATCGCCCTCAGAGAGCTCCTACTGCAAAGTTTGAAGCTCTGTCATGAAGATTTATTTTCTAGAGTTTGTGGCTTACAATTTGTAATCCCGGCCAACCAAACGTCACCAGCAAAATAATAAGTCTTTATCAGACATTCGCTCGGGAGTAACATTTGTACTATCATCTTGAGAGAATAAATTCCCTCACTTGCGAAAAACGAAAAACTTTCTCCATCAGCCGGAGACTTTTCATTTCATATCCTGCAGCAGTTGGAGAAATGTTTGGGAGACCGAAGGAAGAAAACGCTTTGTAGGGACTGAGCCTCGCTAAAATCTGTGCCTCACCAAATTTGGCCCCACATCTGCGTAGACAGACTAGTGTGTGTTAAATGGCTGTTGTCACAAGTGCCACTGAATGATTGAAAATTGATTTTCAAATTCAAACGTCAAAATTATAAAGAACTCATTTATCCAAAGCAACGTTTGTCAAACGTCGCATCCTGAAAGTTGGCGCAGAACAAAGTTTGTCGTGACACTGTTTCTGGCGGGACCCTGTCTGCACGGCAGTGAGCAATCCTGCAAAAAGTGGCGCTTCCTCCATTTAGTCGAGAGGCAATCGAAGAGGCGCACTCCAGACCCAGCTCCGATGAATGCACACAGCCAACCTTCCCAATTTTCGAAGAAAAGACCTAATTACGAAGCCTTCCGAAATCTTTTCCTGAAATAATCACACCCCTAAACGAGCATCGGAATTCGTTTTGTATCGTATTTGCACCAACCAACGTTCTTCAATACACGGTCTTTATTTAAATTATATTTTCCTTTATGTTTTACCAGATCAATTCAATCAAAATTCTGATTTTTCTATCGCCTGAGGGAGATTGTTGAACTGACTAAGCACGTGCGATGAACAGCAGTCAGATATCCGTCGTCAATCTATTAACAATTAAAATAAGAAGCACTCCCGCCAGCTCTTCTCTTCTAAGGCGAGTGTTTCACGCTTCAATTATTGCGGTCAATGACTTGGTCTGAACCCTCAAAAAAGCCCGAGATTTGCTAGACACCCGCTTCTAATTTGGCGAGCAAAGCCCTAACTAATTATGAAAGCTCCAAAATATTTAATGGTAATTCGCTTGATTGAAGAATAATAATTCATTTTACGGGGCATTGGTTCTAAGCTGCTTAATTAATTTTATGACTCCTTAGAGCATATTTTAATCTCTTTAAAATTAATTCACATATATAGTCCCCGAAAATAGAAAGACAAAAATAAATTATGTGAAAATTTTACAATATTTCAAGTTCACTAAAATAGTAGAACCCAGCAAAATTATTTAATTGATATGAAAATTTCTCATACGACGACTTAATAAACATTGATAAAGCTTATGCATATATGCACATGAATTCTCCATGAGAGATAATTATTTCAACCGCACAGTATATTTGCTCTGCCATTAGATATGGAAATTTTTTTACTGCTGAAGCTATTTGCTCTACTATACAAGTTCATTGATGCCCAATGAACTTGTATAGTAGAGCAAGGAGAACTTTCATTACCAAAGTCAAGCGACGATGCAAGCTGCACTAAACAAGAAATTTTACGCAATGGTTTACTGTTCTATGCGTGCATGTGTTGCATTGTCAGTTATGAGCGTCTGGTTGTGAGGTCGTAGCAGCAGAAATAATGTATAACGGGGCAGAATCATCACATTGCGAATGTTTGCACAAAAACTGTCTGTGCAACTGTCAATCAGTAAAAATTTTAGAAGCATTCGGAGTTTCTAGCTGCTGCAAGGCACATTTCTTCCAATTAAAAGCTAGGCCAATCTAATTTATTAAATTAAGTTGAAGTGGGAACTCCACAAGAACTGCCGTCCTCTCCATCACTCTCAGCGCCACCTCTTTAGTGAAGAACTTTTGAAAGCCAACGAATAGGACTTGGAATTTAGCATCCAGCAATACAGAGAGACCTCCGAACTCTCTCCTTGTCGCTGGAGGGAACAAAAATGCGAGTGGGAGCAGCGCTGAGGCTAGAAATCCGTCCGTGAGTGGGGATCCAAATTACGAAACTTGACGAAGAAAAAATTCCGCGACTAGTGTGATTCTTTTATTTTCCCAGTCATACAGTGACTTAAGAAAACTATGCACAGTATACGACGCATTATGCACAGACATCGTCAGAACACAAGAATGAAGCATCGTGAAGTAATTTAGTAATAGCAAGTAACATATCATTTTTAGCATCGCGCGTATTACATGAAATTCCATTTTTGGGGAATTAAAGTAAAACACCGCACAAAATATCTGAATAATGAATTCGCATCTTGACGTAACACATATAACCTTCATCGTAAATTGAATAGGAAATCAATTGCCAGAGTCAGAATTTAAGAAATTTGCGTATTGAGAACGGAGGTGACGAACTGTTGAGCTTGTCAACGCGTCTTGAAGGCTACACTGCGGTCATGTGAGCTTCTCCTTGCCGTGTCGTGCATTTACAGCAGGCCCTACACAGCTTGTCATGTTAAATAACCTTTATAATGAAACAAAATCTCAGTCCTTAAGGGTAGTTCTGCGATTGATTACACTGAATCATTGGTTTACTCTCTCCAGTAAAGGAAAAGTTGAAGTAAAGGGATTGACAACTTTGTTTGCTAGTGCTGTCAACTTTTACATGTAAGAATCAACTTTAATTTTTTACAACTATGACAGACTAACACTTCTTAATCGACAAATATCTCTTTTCAATCATAATCTTTGTCCGTCATGAGAGCAGAAAGTAATTTTCTTCGCAAATTGTGGCATAGTGTCATACAAACATAGTGTCATACAAACATCACCAGCTTGGTCGACTGGTGAGCGAATCTGCTTGCGAGCGGAAAGACCCGGGTTCGAATCCCGCTGCCGACATGGTTGACGCGGCTAGAAATACGGCATGGGACTTGGGTGAACAACCGAATAATTATCGAAGTAATTATCCGACCCAAGAATGGGCCAGAAGGTTCGTTCCTATTGCCTCATTCTATTCTATTCTATAAGAAAAGTGCCCAATTGTGCGTCAACGGCTGCATGAACTGAGAAGATGAGAAACAGTAGCGGAAACTAATGTAAATTTTGTTATGAGGTATGCGATGGCAGATATACCAAAATTCTCTGTCTCTTGAATTTGGAGTTATTTCTCTAAACAATTACCTCAATATAAAAATTCCCCATTGACTTCTACAAGAAGTGATGTCTTATTACTCAAGCAACTGCACAACATTGTCTCGCTTTCTGAGAAAAGCTTCCCACTCGTACATGTGAAAGCAGTGAACCCATGCGACGCAGGACGCCTGAGAGCTTTATGTGTACCCTGAATGTCGGGCCTGTGTAAGCCAGGTGATGTCTTCCATCATTTTCCGTCCCCTTAATTCTTTCGTGTAGCCGTGAGAATTCCACGGCTGCTTACGAGCAAAACAGACATTTGTCATCAGTACACTCAGAAAGCAGACAGAAGTTCCGCAAGAAATCCGAGTGAAGACTTGCCGTGATAGGCATATTCCGTAGAAGTAATGTTTCATGACAACCCAAGGCTCCCAACGACGAGAAAACCAGAAATATCCCTTCATAGAGCTTTCTTCTATTTAAAAGTAACCCACTGGAAAGTTTCCAGAGAACAAAAAAATTCTCTCTTTATGGAAATTGCATGTCAGCCACACATTGGGCAGCGATCCATCACGATATGAAGGATAAGAAAAAAACATCTTGGACTCTGAAAGAAAAACGGTTGGTATTTTTAGTAGCACTTTACCCTCATTTTGAGTGTTAATCACTTGCGCACATCAGTCAAACTCAAGCTGAAACTGACCTATGAACGCTTGTGTTCTGGGTTAATCAATGCCTGAATTTCAACGTAAATAATAACTCCCATTTGAGCAATGCTTCCTCTCCATTGGCCGATCTAACGAGAATATAAGATCGACTAACATTGATTCGGTTAAATTATGGTTATAAAGCACACATGAGAAGGTCAATCGATGAAAAGATGAATGAAGAAAAGCAGCCTTGAAGCTTCTATTATTTCTTATTAAATTGATCAGTTAAAGTGCTGTTTGAAGTGAGAGTAATGGACACATGCATAGAGTGAAGTAAATTTTTATGTCCGATTCAGGTTTTCTGGTCAATTCAGTTTCTTTTACTTTGAAAAATTCCACTCAATGAGTCATCTTTGCTACAGTCCTACAATAAACCTGTAACAAAATCTTTTATCCCTTTAATATTTAGATTTAATTTTGTAAACACGCCCCAACAAAATTATCAAGGTGTTTTATTTAATTTCATGACGAAATATTCAATTGTGATGCAGCACAGTGAGTTGAGCAAACACTTCACCTGCTTCAGTACTGCATCACACACGTCATGATTAAGTACTCATGCTCACTCCTAATCCTAAGCAAGACAAGAATTAAACTATTTTCACTGGTAATTATCCACTTTAAGAAATTTTAAAGAGCGTTCATGCATTGAATCTTACGTATTTATGGTAATATTTAATCGAGAGTTACTCGAAATTGACAATGTATTTTAACTCTTTCAAACATATTCAACGTAACATATGTGCACGTAGATGACTTTTAAGATTCTTCTATACACATAAGCAAATCGAATCATGTATATTAAAATTTAGTTTTATCTGTCACAATTGTTCAAATGATTTAGAAACTTGCCTGCTATTATGAAATGAATTACACTAAGGTCAAATTGATATTGATCATCACAAAAATCAAAAAGTCAGTAAAAGAAGGGTATAAATCAATAATATCAAAAACACGAATCTAAAGCAATAATTAATTTTGTAATACCTGTACGTATACATCCATTGATTCAGTCCCTGTCTAGTTTGTGAACATCGTGTAATAATCATTGCTGGACTGCAGTGATGGTAACGAGCTTACTTAATCAATATTACGCCTGCAATCTACGTACCCTTGGTGACCTGTCCAAATCATTTATATTGCTAGTGAATGGCCTACACCCTCAGAAATGAATGAGAAAGCGAAGAGCGAGTCCTACAGAAAGCCATCAAGGGCTGGCGATATCCGTATACTTCTGCCCAGCAGGCGGCGAACCTTGCGAGTCAGTCTGTTCCATGGCCCGGCCACTGAAGAGCAGCAAGTCATTTGTGTATCAATGGACGGGCAATCAGCGACCACCGGTCGAGAGCCTGATAGACTGCACAGCCTCGATCTCCGTCAGTTTAATGGTCGCTTCAATGGATCATTCAGAACGCCAAATACGGGCAGCCTCTGTAGCTCTTATGCACACAAATAGACTCATTCGTGGCCTGCTGGCAATGAACGATGGCCTATTTTATTTACTGCTCAGGATTGTCTACTGGGAATTTGGCAAAAGAGTCATTTGACAAGCCCATGACGCGTCGTTCATTAGTACATCTTACCTTCAAGTAACTGGAAATGACACTCTTAACTCGACCTTGCTCATGCACTTCCTGACTCCAGGGTTTTCTAAGCGATGTTTATGTTTAAATTATCTCTCTGTTCTAGCAATGCAATCGTAAGTTAGCTCTCCTTAACACGTTGACTCCGAAGTGGTACGTACCTATGTGTACCACTTAGGTTAGGTTTTGTAATTTTTTCAGATCCTTCTAGTGACTATGCGTACAAACTGAAGTTTCACACCAATCAGGCAATCGGAGGCAACGTGTTAAGTGAAGCAAGTCTGGTCACATCCATGGCATAGAGTCATGTACTGCTCCTACAGTGGCTTAATGTTCCTCTCGGTGTCCCACAGTCGACTCAAACAACTGGCAATTACACACAAGCACGTTACTTATTTGGTTCAATAAATCATTTCTCGTAAGAATTAGGGAACATGATGAATTTTTTGGTGAAAATTGCAAAAAGTTGTTGTTTTGACGCCTCTGAAATAAGCTCTCCTCTAAATCCAGGAATTCAATTTTTGTAACTTTTTGAGGGTAAGAATACTATGTTTACGAGTCGCTTCGCTGGTGTAACTGTCATCACGTATTTCGGGTGTTACAGCAGTTCATGGTATACATATAACGTACGCATAACTACACACCTAACTAACGACTCTCATCCGGTTCACGCTATTAAGGAATTCGCACCTGCTGAGGTATTTTTCAAATATTCTTTCCTTTTAATTAGCGCGCTCAAATTAAGCTAGAGCGTCACTAGCAAGTCCTGCGCTACAGAACACTTTCTAAGTGAGTGGTCGCTCATCGAAAATATAAGTCTCAATTATTGGAAGCCCTCCACACCAGCTCAATGGTTTGCCGAGCAGTTCTTGCCAATTCCAATTGAAAACTGAGGAATGGAAGAATCGGAATTAATTTTCATCTAATGACGTCCCCAAGCTGAATAGAATGTTTATATGAATTAAAAACCGGAGCGCTGTTGAACAATACCATTGAAAGAAAGAAGTACGGTCTTAAGAAAATATAACTAAGTTATTTTTAACATACATAGTAGATATAAAATTCAGAGTATATGTTTCTCAAATAATATCAAGTTGAGTCAAAACTTTAGAAATGGAATTTCAAAGACACTTCAAAAATCTGCATCGTATGGTGTACAGGGTGGGCCAAAAAAAGTATACACTCTTAAAATTGCAATAACTTATTTTCTGTTATTGCGCATAACTATGTATATGCATAGCTATGTGATATGCAAAAAAATTCTTTAATTTCTCAGCTTTGCAAGGGTGGTTGTATATATTTCTTCTGCTGACCAGAAAATAAGTGTTTTGCAATTTAAAGAGTGTATACTTTTTTTGCCCACCCTGTATAAGTAAACATTCTTTTACAACTTAAGTAGTTAATAATTGTAAGAACCCATACTTTCAGGTGAAATAGTTGAGCGCTGCGCAAGTAGAGTTCGCTTTTGACGTTTGTTGTGTAAAACCTCACAGAAAGTGAAACAAGGACGACACAATCCAGCATAGCAAGCCTAGCACGTGTCCTGCCGTGCGCCTCCAAACAATCTTAACACGTTTGTTGCGATTGCCTAGCTGGTGCAAATCTTTACTTTGTACATACAGTCACTAGAAAGCTTTGAAAAAATTACAGAACCTAACCTGAGTGACCCACCGGTGGGTCGCATCGCAACAAACGTGTTAATCAGCAGCGAGCTGTGGTGAACTCATAAACAAGCTTCGCCTTCAGATAAAATGATCGCGATCCAAAACAAAAAAAGCAATAACGTTTAATATTCATCAAGCACTAAGATGAGATAATTTCAACAACGAAATTTTTAACAACGCGAAGTCTCATATCTGCGTGAATGCAACAGTAAGCACAGTCTAAGACGAAGAAATTGAGTTGGCGAGGTAAGTCGTATTTCTGATGAATGTTCTGAGTAACTACAACATCATTGAAATCAGAACTTCTTGTCTGCAGTACAGTCTATGTTGAGCAGAATGCTGTGCTGCAGTCACCAGGGTTCTGATCTCTATAGTTCGGACACAACATCACTGAACTAAACACTCAAGTCAGCAATTCTGAAAAATACGTTAGATTTGCTTACCTTTTTCCAGTGGAGATGCCAGGTCGACTGACGCTGCGGTTGTTAAACTAGGAATATAACAATAATAATAATCGTGTCATAATAATATTATAATAATAAATAATGCCAGCTGGGCAAGAGAACCTGAGAAATGTGATCCCCAAGACACAGCAGTTGGAAATTTGTAAATAAAATTTCTAGTTTTCATAGGACTTACCTGACAGCTCAAGACGCTGTTGATCTCAACGGATAGCATGAAATTTAAATTTATGCTAATAACAGAATGCGATGAATTTTTAAATTTATGACGTTACAAAGCATTCCGTAAAACCCAAAAAACTTAATAAAAAACGATGCAATTACATCTTGACAAACGTTCAACATCAAGATTCCAGTACATAAAAATTTTATCCTCACCTATCCATGGAAAATATGTATTTAGGAAAGTTGAGAGCTAAAACAACTGCTCTTCGGAACTGCTTTTTCCGAAACTTTCGCAGCTGCTTATTTTCCCGTAATCATATTGATTTCATAACACATTTTTCATCTCATAGATATCACAACAGTGACCATTTCTCAAAACAATTCTGACTTCAACGCAGTAATGCCATGAAATGCGCCCGACATCTACGAAAATTTGCTTCAAATATTGAAAAAATTCACATACGCCTGCCTGCCCAAACAACACTTCTGCGTCACCCCTAAATTAGGACTTGCGTATGAATGAGCGAGAAATTTTTTACTTTAGTTATTGCTGAAGAAGAGACATTGCACTCAAATTTAAAAGGATGGAATTACCTAACCGGGCTCACAGTTTATGCCATACTCACGTTTGCGGTCAGAAGGCAGAATGCAAAGATGAAGTTTCTTTCCATCGTAAAGTGTATTGACTTCGTATATAATAACACCTACTGATAGTCTTATTTATTCGACTATAAATTCATCCTCAGCATGTCAATAACCAATTCGTTTAATAAAATCGTTTTCAAATAATTCTACCCACGGGGTGATTTAACATTTATGTTTTCTCTTGAAATCAAATAATGCTTAAATCATAGTGATCTTTTCAAAATTTCGATCTCTTAGTTTAACAGTTTTTCTTAAAGTTATTTTCATATTGTTTAATCAAATATACTCACAAATTAACTTGCACATCAATAATACACTTGAAAAAAAACTGTACTCTGATAGACATTACGCTGCAGTTTCGAGGGGTAACATTTTTCAGTGAATAGATCTTGAAGATAGATGAGAATTCTGAAGTTGTTTTATATACTAAATTCATATAGAAGGTTCAAACTGTCAGGAAGTAATATAATGAATTTTATATGGAATACCTTAATCTATATTTCATTTTCTCCTAAGTGATAAAAGTTATATTACTGAAAAAAGAAGCACTGGTTACAAATGAAAACATGGCACTAATATGAACCGTCGACAAGAATAATTACATTTTTAGCTATAAAAACGTAAAAGATCTTATTCCCTAATGCATTTAGTGATATTACGAGCAACCTTGATTGCAATTTAAAGTCATTGCTCTAGATTCTAGAACGTACAAACTATATTAGTGTAATCCCACTATAATTTCAAACTGGTAAGTATGCCCGTTAGAACTTATTTGCGTAGTATTTTAATAAGTACATGTGAAGGATCTATATTAGTCACTGTTTATATATTTCTAATTTGTATGCTGACATGAATGTGACAGAATTCAACTATTTATGTAACTTAATAAAAGATCTGTGTTTGGACAGACAAATCTGTGGTATAAAGCAAAGTTAAATAGTTACCCTGTTAAAATGACAGTTAACGAGTGCATCATTGAATTATAATAATTTGTGCTTTGTTGCCCAAAACATATTTTCATAATTACAAATAAATTGAAATTTAGTCAAAATATTTATTCCGTTGACAAAGGTTATGAAGAAACATATTATTACTAACGCCGATAAAACATAAGCTTTCTTTTAGTTTCTAAATTATTTTAAATTGTTCAAATTGTTTATATAAAGATAAAGTAATAAGTAAAAAACCTAACGGAGCTAAATTAGGATGAAGTTACATGAAAGGGAATAAAGCTCACAAATCCACATTAAAAGGGTACTTATTACGTGTAGTAATGGTTCCATTAGAGAATACGTTGTCGCCATGAGTAAATATTATATACATAAATAAATGCGCAAAAATACCCAGAGCACAAATATTTTCTATAAAATCAGCAAAATCCAAAGTTTGCTGTGCAAATGATTAGTTATAAACTGTAGTAAAGCGAGGTACACATTGAACAAAGTACCAAAAGCTCCTAATTTGAGTAGACCTTTATCAAATAATTTTGATATGCTAGTCATCATGCAAGCATGTACGCTTGAAGTGATGATTTTTATAAGGATTTAAAACAATAAAGGACTATAAACTTGCATTAAAACACTTAGACGTGACACGCCGTCTGGTCCTGTGTGTCCTCGTAATAAGAACAAATAAATAAACTATGCAATCAAATAACAGAAAAGTTTTTCTTTCTGTAACTAATATAGAACACTCATAAGATGTCTTCCTTTCTGATCTTGAGTGAAACAAATGAAGGTACAATATAGATATTAGATATTAAGTGTTTTAATATTGAAAGGATGTACAGCTTTTCTTTCTATGTAGACCTTAAATAAGTAAATTTTCATCCAAAAATACTGGACCAGGGTCGTTATTACACATGAGATAAATTCAAAGGCCAGGTCAAGCACACGCTCTTTTAAGACGCTGGAACGAAGAAAATATTTAAACTAGAACGAAATGCCTTTTATCAAATCAAAGAAAATCCTGAACTCGACGCTTCAGAAGCCAGGGTCGTGAGTGGAGAAGAGAGCCTCTTAACGCTGAGCTACATGGGCCATCAGAGGGTTTTGTCGTGTCCATTGATTCTGGAGGCTAGAGTAACTCTACGTCAGGTTGAGGGAGGTTAGAGTAACTCTACGTCAGGTTGAGGGACGCTAGAGTAACTCTACGTCAGG
>VCRD01000067.1:150399-161097 GCA_006783055.1 Trinorchestia longiramus | reverse complement strand
GTTGAGGGAAGCTAGAGTAACTCTACGTCAGATTGAGGGAGGCTAGAGTAACTCTACGTCAGGTTGAGGGAGGCTCGAATAACTCTACGTCAGGTTAAAGAAGGCTAGAGTAACTCTACGTCAGGTTAAAGAAGGCTAAAGTAATTCTACGTAAGATTGAAGGAGGCTAGAGTAACTCTACGTCAGGTTAAAGAAGGTTAGAGTAATTCTACGTCAGATTGAAGGAGGCTAGAGTAACTACGTCATTAGTATCCGGATTTATGTTACGACAACTTCGTTATAATCTCAGTTTTCCCATGGCTGTCCCTTTAGGTGATTTATACTATACGAAAAATGCATATATCAGTATCGTTGATACCGATGCATTCATTTTTTGCTGAAACCCTGTGAAATAAAAGCCGTCGTACATTTAATTGTGCATTTATTGATAAACATTCTCCCTGTATTTATCACTTTAATAATCTCATGAGATAAGAACAATATTTATCCGCTGTCCTTTTGTTGAATAGCCTAGTTGCTTCCATTTTTCATAAAATATAAACATCAACTAAAAATTTGCATGTGTGCTATCCCTGTTTCTTGAAGTTTCGTATCTCTTACTACTGGAACCATTTCCCCTTCATTTACTGTCAGTGTTCTTCAGTACTCGAAAATCTATGAAAAGAAGTCTAAAAATGTTCAAACCTAAATGTGTCAGGTCTCTCTACCAACAACTGAAATATAACTAATCCTAATCATTCATAGAAATTCACTGTACAAACTAGCAGTCCTTTTGATTCAGTGAAAGAATTAATGTTTATCAGACAGTCCGGTCTAACCTCTTAATAAGAAAAACCTGCACTGAGAAAAATTAACTAGGCAAAGGACCGTAGCACTTGCAAGTCTCGCATTCACGCGGTGCCAGGATTACTGACTAAACTTGCACAGCTTGCTCTGTTCAGCCTTCTGGACACCTCGTATTCATTTGGGGCTATGGCCCTATTTTTATCCGAGTTACCAAACTTTTATTTTAACTCAAAGCACAGGATTTCATAGTGCAAATGCTCTTACAATATCGGGTGGCAGGAGGGTCCTTCAGTCGAGGGCGGTGTACTCGTATATGCAGACCGAAAAACTCAAGTTTCGCGACACAAAGGCTGTTCCGAACACTCGAATTGTACCGTCATGTCGTTTTTACATAGTGATTGTCAGCTAAAAAGCACGTTCACCACTGAGGGCGTTAGTATACAGCTCTCTGCCAATACAAACACAATTATACAGAGTGAACGGCGAAAATTGAACGTTAGTAAACAACAAGTAAACTTTAAAATATTTGGCTAAATCATGCGAGTGTCATGACTCATTATGACGCAGGACTACCAGGTTTAAGATGTTTCACAAAAAGTGCATAAATAGTATTGTGTACTATTACTGCATTATTTTTACAAAATAGTGTTCAAAATTTACGACTGTAATGGGTAAACTAAACCCTTCAACAGGTGTCTGTGGCAGAATCATAATCTCAGCCTGCAGAGGTAAACGCCCTGCCTTCTACCTGAATGCCTTTAATTAATAAACTTCGATTGGTCTACAAACTAGGAGCAATATGTGAGTATTATATTGCGTCTCAAAAGGAAAGCAGTACAAATGCTACTCTCAGTACGCAGTTACCATTCTGCAAGGAAAAATGGTTTCTAACGGCATGCACATCAAAGCTTTCCTGTTCGAAATATTAGCCGCTCCTGGTGTCAATTCTTTATGAAGTCACATCCAATTATTAAGCAATAGTAGGCTTTTTAAGTAATGCCGTAATGGGGCAATTCATTGTCTGACACAGTCATGGGTTAATGTCTGCCAAATAATATCAGGAAACTTGAAGAAGCCTACACCTTTCTTCACCGCACTGGCTTGCGCAAACAAACGGGTTCGAACCACCGCACCTCTACGAAAACGTTTGTATCAAACATTATGGAAGTCATTCCACTTGCTCTGTATTTCCCTCGCTGCCCTGCGACGTCCCTCTCTTTCTAGAAGTTTATACTGTATGCGTAATACAGCTGCTGTCGCTGGTGGCCCTGCATGAAGAGCCGAAGTGTTTTGGGGAAGACGTTCCGAGGAACATGATCGAAGACGACCATGAAGCCCAGGTTCAATGAGGCAATGCTCTAGCAGATCCAGTCCCGAAAATTAACCAACCACTTCTTGGAAATCACTCATTGGTTCTTTTTTAAAGTTAAAGAGTACTTTTTATGCACTTTTCAAGTGTTTGCATCAATTTTACATAGTTTTACAACCGTGTAGATTATTTTTGATAAGAATATGAGTCACTCTGTTATCCGTGGACAATAGTATGAGAACTCGTGGTTCGGGCCTGTTGTGATTCAATTAATAATTAATTATTAAATTAATTATTTGAGAAAAGCAGAAAAACTCGTCTGGATGCCTAGCCATCAACCTTAAAAGGCAGTTTTTGCAGCGTAGTCCACTGAAGTACAGGCAGTTTTATTATTTTATGCAACCAATCAAAGGGCTGTAGAGCGCTCAAAATACGTTGCGGACGACATTACTGATCTTGCAAACGAAATTCTTCAGATGTTAGGTAGTGTAAGTGTTTTGTTATGGACAAGTCGTTAGCTTTGTGTAACGAACAAGTCGTTGATGTTACGTTGCCGATAAGGCATTAGTGTTGTGTTGCGAACAAGTCGTTGTTGTGTTGCAAACAAGTCGATGTTGTGTAGCGGACAAATCGTTACTGTTGTATTACGGACAAGTCGATAGTGTTGTGTTACAGACAGGCCGTTATTGTTAGGTAGCGGACAAATTATATGTCTAGTGTGACAGAATAGTTGCTGCGGTGCATTTCGGTCACTAAGTCTCTACGCTGTGTCACGCACAGGTTGTCTGTGTGCCTCCGCCGATTTTCCACTTAACTCTTCAGCGACCGACGAGAGCTCTGGGTCCCACTACCAACCGTTGTGTTCACGGATAGCAAAGTCAATTTTGCCTGCTGTCAATACGATGCTAGCGAGAGCCACAGTCAGGTGCCATAGGGTTGAAGGCAAGAAAATCACTCAATTTCAGAAAGCAATTAAGATTTTCCAACTTTACCACAGAAATTCAGCCGTGTGGTAATAATTAAGAACAGAAAGAATCGTCATCAAATGCTTAATACATAATTCTGTAACGAGGACGTATAACTTTGTTGTTACTAATAAAAATCCATAAATCAGATCTGTTCAATTGGGAGGATTATGTGGATAATACTCACTCGGATCGCAGACAGTTGGCACACACTCTAGAGAATTCTCTGGCTTTTAACGTTCCGTTCTTTTTCGAAGATTGAGTGAACATAAATGAAAATTAGGATTTTTTCTTGAATTATATCTTTATCTCCGTTCCCTGTTATTTTGAAAGTATGATATATAACGCTGAAAGTATAATATGTGAGTATAATATTTAGATTTATTTTCCTTCTGCACCAACTGGTTCCGACCAATCAAAAATTATACGCCCCAACCGTGTCTGGCCAGAGGCAGCATAAATTTATTTTTTCTGCTTTTAAGAGCAAAAGTTAAGAAATTTCAACTTGATTATTGAGCTCACATAATCCCCTTGTTCTCTGTAAGGCATTCAGAAAGTTTAAATTATTTAGTTGCGTTGCACGTGTTCCTTCTCAAACAACGACCTCTTAGTGCCCCTGAAGCGTGGAAGAAAACATCAAAAGCTTAACTAGAAAACATTGTTCTGCATTTTCAGGCCAATTTTTCCATTGAGGTTGCGTGAATTCAGGAGGCTAATCTTTTCATGAAAGTTCTAGTCATTAGGATTCTTGGCATAGGCCTCGCTGTTAGTACTTGGTCGTCAGTTTGCTCGCTCAGTTCGGTCACGCAGTCAACATGCTAATGAAGGCCGCTCTAAATGCTCCAAAGTTAGCAATGGGAATTGATGGAACCTCGTAATTGTAGTTCAAGGGAGTGAGGCCGCACTAGGAGACTTCTTGCGCGTCGTAGCTGAGGCATTCGCCACGATGCGCTGGATTGGCTGGACGTTGCGGGTTGTTCCTGTAGCGTAAAATACAACATATTGTAACTGGAGCTTACTACAATTAGCACTGATATCAAATAAGTGAATGTATTTTTCGTAGGTGAGCGAAACCTTCTCTGAAAATATTTGGATGACGCAAATTGTTGTACATAGAATTAATACTTGAAATCATTTCAACAAAGCCACAGAAAGTTTTTGAATGAATGGAAGTAAACATACTCTGCTTGAAAAGTAAATGATTTAAGTTATTTGAAGCACATGACGGTTCTAGCACAGTTCTTTTAGGCTGCAAATTCCTCCGCGTATCTCTCTCGTCTTGAATTTAATTTTAATTAAGAGTAGAAGAGCCATAGGGACAACTTATTCATGCTGTTTCATTTGAAATCACTTCCAATTCTAATAATAGTGATTAAAATAAACACTTCAAAACGTTTTTATCTTCAATTCAAGTCTCAAAAATGAAGGGAAAAAATCAATGAAGTGAAATAACTTGGGTATTATTTTAATTATTCGTAAAAATTAAATTAAATTAAAAAAGTTAACGTATTGATTACAGTTTAGCAATGTTAAGCGGTTGTGCTATTCTTACGTTTGAGGCTGACGTGAACTAGTGGAAGCAAACTAAGTCTAATTTTCTGAAGCCTTACTTGTCACTAATAGAATCTTAAAATTCTACAGAACACGGGAGCGCCACGCTGCCAGCGAATAGCCTCTTTTTCCTCCTTAACACGTTAAGTGCGATACGACCCACCGGTGGGTCACTCAGGTTAGGTTCTGTAATTTTTTCAAAGCTTTCTAGTGACTGTATGTACAAAGTAAAGATTTGCACCGGCTAGACAATCGCATTCAACGTGTTAATTTACAAAAAATGATAAAAAACTTAGTTCGTGAGCTGCTTAGTCAATTTTACTTCGCTGCCTGTGCCCGTAAAGTAAGTAAAAAGTTTGCGATGAAACTATAGAAAGTTGAACGCCCAGAAAATTTCTGCAAGAAAGGCCATGAAAACTTTATTTATCTAGTTCGTTACAATAATTTAACGCTGATAATTAAAAAAGAAATCTACGACTGATCGTGGTAACATTTCTTGTCTGATAGGATGAGTGGAGTTCAGAAGATGCAGCCAACTAAACTTGCAAGCGAGTGAAATAGATAATTAACACAATTCCTTCATAAAATAGAAAATTCCGATTTATATAAAATCCGTCTGGCAATATTGAGGAGAAAACCAGGCTGTACGTTTCTACTTCATCATTTTCTGACAGTTTTTCTTAAGATGCTGCATTGTGAGTAATCTGTTTAAAGAAACACGATACGTTTCTAACAAATTCATACAACGCCATATTAGAAATGCTTTTAGGCTGTCCTCCATGGAAAAGTTTTTGATAAGATTAAAGTTTATTGCGCTGTCGGAATTGGAATGTTAAAAACAACAAACAATTGTGAATCGCACGACAACGACGCGCACTTGACATTAATGCGATTATCTATTCTATAATACATTGGTATTGAAACAGAGCTTTAAGTTCATCTCAATAGATAATTATCGGATCACGGAGAGGCTTTGCTCTAGTAAATTTGTGGCCTGGAGTGGAACCTCGGTTCAATTTGCGCTGATCGCAAAAGACTTAAGCGTAAGATATCGATACAGAAGCCGTAATTCCTCGCTTCATTAGCTATTCATTGGTTGTGCTGCAGCGTGCTGTGGTGCTCCATACATCCTCTAAAGAAGTAGCTTGACGTAGGTTGCACCAAGAAACCTGTATATTTAAAATATCGGAGGGAAATTACTAAAATAAATAGCTCAAATGATGTTTTTCCCTGACAGTGAGTGTTTATTTTTTGCTTGCTGAACTCTATGCCCAAAGACTAATACAAGGTATAAGGAAATTCTTTTGTGATATACGCAATCTGCAAATAAACACCATCATTAGGCGTTCCTAATCTAACAATTTACCTTAAATTTTGAGAGCATTGTTCGAAAAGTAATGGACCGGCTACGAAAAAGATTAAATTTATCACCCGTATGATCGAAGTCTCCCAAGGATAAAAAAAGTAATCTGACTAAAGAGCTGGTCACATATCCCTGTCCTATGCGACTACTATGATTCCTGTCTCACTCCACATCCTCACCGTATGTCTCATTTAACTCCTCAAAAAAGCGTCGACTCCCTATGACAAACTATATTACAGTAGAAGGGGAAGGAGACGAGTGCTATTTTTCAGCTTTCAATTAGACACAAAGTTTCTCCCAACGCTTCTAATCAATAGCAAGGCTTAAAAATCTAATTAACATCCGCTCCGTAGCGTTTGGTGACAAACTTTGCTTCCGCTGGTGAGCTCAGTCCTGAGCTCGAAAAAAACTTCTCCGCGCGCTGATTTAACGAAAGAAAAATGAGCGCGAGACCAAGCGTAAATATTAGAAGGAGACCTCCTCCAAAACTTGCCAAAACTCGCGTCTTTAAGTCGGAATTTTTAGTCGGCCGCTTTGTAAGTTTGGCCTCCGGCGGACGCCGTCCTCCTGAACGTCTTGCTCAGCGGTCGAGAGGCATTGTCCGCATGTGATCAAATTGTGCTAAAATTCCTGCTTAAATCGTCGCAGCAAACTATTCTTTATGTTAATATGCTTATTACAGCGTTCTCGTAGAGTGAAATTTCAGGGGCATGATAATTTTTTCTTGCATGTGCGAACTTTTTATTGAACATTTTTTTTCCGTGAAGAAAAGAAGTTATAATTGCCCTACCTTCCGAACAAAGACGATATTTTCAAATACAAAGATACTTTTACTATGTGTAAACATCAAATTGATGCTTTTCTGAATATTACAATCACAATACGTTGTTCGATTCCACTGGCCTGTGATTGCTACCCTTAATGTTGACGATTTAAACGTTTACCTACTACCTACGAAATCGTGTCAGTTCAGCGTAGAGACAAGTCTTGAAACTACGGTCTCTTCAGCAGCAAATTCAGCAATTACTTCTATTATGCTGATCCCTGGTGATGTACTAACAACACCTTGATCACTTACTCCATAGCTTAACACGTTGCCTCTGATTGCCTGATTGGTGTAAAACTTCACTTTGTACGCATAGTCACTAGAAGGATCTGAAAAAATTACAGAACCTAACCTCAGTGGTACACATACGTACCACTTCGGAGTCAACGTGTTAACTCTCTCTTAGAAATCTCCGGTGACATTCTTCTGTTCTGCGTGCTCGAAAACAGATCTTGAGCTTACAGAAAAATAAGAATTAGCAATTGGGAAATTATGGCCTCGCTTAGTATAACTAGGCAGAATTGTGGTTAGTTTTAAATTGTTTTTATTGAAAAGTAGCTATACATTGTCATCATGGCCTGTAAAGGAAGTTAAAGTCATTTATTAACACTTATACGCGTATTTCCTGAGGCAGTATTACAGTAACGTTTACATGTAATTAATTGGATTGGATGATGTAACTATTCAATCAATTTTAACGTTGGCTCAATATTAACGAAAATATAGATAAAAAATACTGCTTAAAAAGTTTGTGATATGATGTAGGAGTGCCTGTTTTAAAGAGTTTATTGGAATATAACAATTATGTGGCCATAAAATGTAACACAGCCAAAATCACTGATACGAGAACGCAAGTGAATAAATCTTCAGTGGAAGATAAATTGTTCCCCATAACATGAAATGATAATTTAAAATAGGCGTAGAGCTCCGCAGTGCTCGCAACAGAGACACAGGACACTAATGGAGTTTACTGCCCGTCTATCATTGCTGGAATTCTCATCTAACTCACATGGCAGCAGCTGCCGTCATCAGTAGCAGCGACCCATTCACTTCGTCTTAGCAGGATATTTTATGCGCACTGAGCCGAAAACAATCTAACTTTGCGAATCGATCAAATTTTTTCACGATTTTAGGTAGAAGTTTTCAGTTTTACATTCTCTTTCTCTTTTTTTCTCTGTCTGTCCCTATTCTTGAGTGACCGTGAAGAAAATCAAGCTACTCTTCAATGTTGCCCTCGCAACTCTGCTCTTTGAAGTCTTTCATTTGCGTAAAAATGAACTGAAAGATCGAGCAGGTGCTTTATGAGGTGCTCAGGACTAATTAACGTTCTTTCTACATCAGCAAGTAGCGGTTAAGATCTAATTAGCCTTCTTCACTTCTACGAAACCCTAAAATCATGATTCAGAAATTGGCTGTGAATAAACTGGAGAAATTTTACAAAGTTAAATCTGATCAGAATGTTTTAAGTTTTCCTCAATTAAAAATATTGGGAAAAAGGAGTATAGTCATCATTTATAGTCACTCAGACTTGAATATTTTGAAACCAATTTTACAATGCGAAAAGAATTTATAGTGTTTACGTCGTCATTTATTTACCCCACAATTAATGCAAACTAAACGAATTATCCAAAACGACAAGGAAAATTGTTGACATGGTTGCTAGACAACATGTTCGAATCAAGTCTCATTCAAACCTTATGCACTTGCGAAAACAATTTATTTTCTATTGTTATTTTTGGCGTAGAAAAAATCTTGACAGATTTTGAAAATTAGTCAAATTCATTTCAAGCTCGAAAAGCTTGCTGATGAAATAATTTCTGACATTATGCGACACTTATTTCGAGCTACTAAGGAAGATATTAACAACATAAATCATTGAGTACAAGATAGTCACGATTTCATTCTAGTATCGCGTATGTCTACTCAAAGGAAAACTAATTCTATTTTAGGATTTATTAACGGAAGCCGGTAATTCTAACTAATACTAGTCTGTCTTTTATGTACAAGTCGTAATGATAGAAGTGCTGGTCAACTGTCCGCATGATTGCCTGAGTGATGCTGATGTACATGAGTAATTCCCAAAGAAAACACCGATCAATGCTCGGTCCACATGAACCTTAACTGAAGTACAAACTATCGAGTTTATTGTCTGTTATTTTTTAGTGTGCAGTCATACGATAAAAAAGAAATTAACATTCATATAAGCAAAAATGTTTACCCAGTAAAATGTGCGGAGGGAGAAGTATCCTTTAGCTATCTAAATGAATTATGCATTTTGAGTTATATTATTAATCTGTTACATTTTTAGATATTAATGTGATGAATATCAAGTGTAAAAAATACTCAAAAAAAATTGTATTTAAACTATGAAGTATTATGTGAACAGTTCGTTCCTGTTACCATGTTCTTTTCTTATGTCGAACGAACTAAAGGTCTGAGGTCATAATATCCTAGGTACTCTCATTCTAGCTGTTCATATACATATTATATAAATTAGGATAATTAGAAGTAATAGGAAATTTGTTGTGACGTAAACCCTTTTTGTAGCTCCCAGCCTAGATGAACAATATTCTCGTGGTACGAGATGATCGGAGAAAAACAATTTTGATGAACGAATTTAATGTCGGCAATTCATTTTCTGAAGGTACTTTACTGTAAGTGCATCCATCGAGTAGTATTTCAATAAATTTATCTCTGGGTAATTAATAAGTTCCTGCCTGTAATGTTTATTTTGAAACAGAGACTCAGAAAGCCATTGTTTGCTGCTGCCGCTGCACGTCCTCAGAAGTGTGGGACGCCTGACATTGTCCACAACAAAATTTCCGTTTTGAAACTATTCTTGCAGCCTGGAATATGTAGAATTCTGACTGAATACTGAGATGAGAACTTTTCTACGCAGTTTCTATGTGAGTCATGCAAAAAATTAAATATTTCTGAACACAGTGTGTTACATCATATACACGTGTAGAAATTCCATATTGCTGTAAAGCGGACCAAGAGTATTCATCAGAGCAGGAGGCTGTACAGAATAAAAATGAACAAACCTGCAGATAGAGTAAGGGAAGTTCACAACATTCATGAAGCTTTGGGTCAAAGTTGGACCTGCTAGGGGCCTTCTTTCAATTCTTTTCTCTCCTTGATGGAACGACAGAGGAAAGTTGGACTCGAGAGCCACGCAAACAGCCTCAGTATTCAAGAGAACCTCATTCCTCTTCTCTATAGGTCTCTTCATCACTGATCTTAATTGAATCCATATTCTTCTTCGACTTGTAACACAGATGTGTTTCATTTTGAAGAGTTACCATTTGTTCCCAATCCCGATACTGTCTCAGTACGATTTCTTATGAAGGAGCTCAGAAACCAATTATTCTCTTTTGATTATTGAATCGCTAATCGATTGTTTTTAATTTTGGTACTATCTTCATTTTGCAAATAAGTTACTTTGAATTCTTTTTCGTAAGAACTCAATGCTTAATTTCACTCTTTTGGCTCTAAATTTCGTTTCCTAGTGCACCATTTTTCTCTCTAGGATCCAAGTTGTTAGTCATACCAATTTTGACAGTGTCACTGTGTTTCCTCAATTTCATTATTTGGTTATAATAAACATTGTAGGTTAGGTCATGTTAATGACAGCTGAGCAGTGCTTAACGCTTTTAGCTTTACGCAGACGATTACAGGTTGAATGATAAAAGAGGTGTTTAAATCCGCTCATTATTTGCCACTGACAGGATCCGTGTCTATTTGACTCGCTAGAATTTCCACTGTTCTCTTCCCTATATTGTGCTGACATTGAATCATACTGGTTTTGGGAAGAATTGCTTTCAATAGGGTTAGCAATTTGTTTGAAAGACATCGTTTTGTTGACTGTTTAAGTTACTATAGGTACTTCTATGTGTAG
>VCRD01000067.1:76442-149374 GCA_006783055.1 Trinorchestia longiramus | reverse complement strand
AATTACATCGGGCATGAAGGTTGTTTTACAATCCCGATTTTGAACGTCATTCCCCAGGCTCAGCGGTAGACGTTAGGGCTCTCACTTTCAGGAAATGCTTCCAATTTATATAGGTTCGCCATAAGCAAAATATGTCCTATTCATTCTCACTTGAATGATATTCGTGTATCTAGTTTTTTTTAACTTCCATCAGCATCATTGCAGCAACCATTCAATACCATTCAAGATCAAAAGCATCTTTGATTTGATTTAGGTACGTGTAGACCTCCATCGTCAATTCGTCTTTGCATAGCTGTTCATTTATCAAAAATTATGAAACCGATACTGTTCTCCACAAGCCTATGAAATCATTGATATAGGAATACTATCAGTTGCGTTAAAACATGCTGTGTCAAAAGACTCTACAGTATGAGAATAAATGAATGATTGTTAGGAAAATTCAAGTAGTAAAGAGATGAGTTCACTTGAAACTTAATGATTTCATCATATACACAAAGCATTAATAATATTGTAAAGCTGATGAGGAGCTTCGACAAACCTACGGCATCTTCAGGATTGCATTCAGCGAAAACAATTGGAAATGCTATGATAAATATGAAGAAGACCCTGGAAAGGTTGGCTGATATACTGCCACGTCGTCAGTGAAGTTGGGTTATATGTTTCTGCTGCTGCCGTACTTAACTTGAGCTACTACCCACCTACTTATGCTAACGCCGTACCATTTATCAAGAGACAGAGTGCTAGATAGATGCACTCGCTGGTCACCGACTGTATGCCTTGCCCAGTATATCCTTAGTTTATTGGCGGATTAATCATGAGTTCGTATGACCTGTAGTTCAATAATTTTAATAATATTGACATTGGTTTCAAAATTGCAAGTCCTTTGAAGATGTTCAATTGAAAAACATGTTCTGTGAGAGATAAATGCTTCAGAAATATGATAGCATGAAACAGACTCACAAATCACGCCAGCGTAACCTGACGTGGATTGTCACCCCGCATAGAGATTATAGATGTCGTAATTGCAGACTTGCAGCAGAATAAGCATCATCTAACTAAAAGATTGAGATGAGTATGACTTCGTAGCTCCTTTCCAGAACTAATTTTTTTCACTGTGCTCATTCATGTATGTATGATAGTTCAGTGAACCCTTCTGAACATTCGAAATGAAGCCACATGTAAATGAAGGATTCAGATTAGAGTACGAAACCCTGTTGTGAAATAAGAATATTTCCTCCAGGTTATGTAATGCTGATGGAATATGAAAAATAATACCTGAGGTAAACGAGAAAAAGTTATCGGCACAATTTCCATGCTCCCAATTTTCATGCTCTATCTTCGCTGGCACAGGCCTTCATGAGTTCATTAGCACTGATGAAAACACTCTGTCTTTATCTTGGGGATTGTTCATCACTTATAGGATGCGGAAGTTCCAAACGCTATCGACTGATTACTATAAGAAAAAGGTGATAAAATAAAAACTTCATGAGAATATGAAGTCATATATTATTTAAAATTAGGAATTGGAACCATAGCATTTCCACGACTGTTCATCTATCATGACAAATAATCTCTTCGTACCGTATAAGTAAAGCAGGCGTTCGTGCAAGACTAGATACCTCAAGCCCGCTTACCTGCACTAACGCTTCCCTTAAAAATGCTTATGACGTCTCAAATCTCATCACGTTGTCGCCTAGCGTTCTTGGGCAAACATGAGTGAGAGCTCAAAACTGAGAGAACTTGAATATTTCTCTGAATTTACGGAGGATACTCCTCTCGAATGTATAACAGCTACATTCCTACCATGCAAGTCATTTCACAGCTTACCATTACATTTTTTACGGTTATTCATTCATAGAAAGAAAGCAGGCGTCCTTTACTGGTTCGATGTTCTGATGCCTCTTTACGGTTGTTGTCCAGCTGTTCTTATTCAATTGTGTAATTGTGTGACATTTAGACCACACGTGTAGCAAGTTTATCAAGTGAATGATGCGCTTCGAATATAATTCCCGCTCCAAAAAATCATTGATAATGGTACAATGTCATAACAAAAGATGTCGAAAGCCTCAATTCGTAGAAAACTCATCACCGAGAGTTTCAATTGGTATAGCATTTAATTAGCATAATGTATCAGGATATGAGATGCAAGGTAGAAATTAATTTTATCATTCATTTGTGTTGTACCAGAAACAGTGAAAATTAGACGATGTAGCGCGCTCTATAACTCATCCTCACAGTAGTAATTTAACTTCCATTTAGAGTAATTTATTGAACATTCGTTCAAACCATAAGTTCCATTCCTAATGCAGATACGAGAGAAATATTCACTGAAATTCCAGTCAGTGACACCTAACTTAATTTTTCCAAAAAAATACTCACGTCCTACGGATTGAAAACTATTCCTCTTCATTCGTGCGCAATACCTCGAGCTGCTGTGGCCGGAACAGCTCTCACGAAAATATCCCTCTTTCCTGCTGCTCCGGCATCTATTGGTCCGCTTGATCGGGCGGAGATAGCTCTCCAAATCTGTCCGGAATGAGACAAGTTAGTCAGCGATCTGGTCTGAATTACAGGGGCTTTGTCAAGGCAGCCTGTGTGGCCTAGCGGCTATTGGCACCAGCAATGGACATGCCGCCAGTCTTGCTAATAAATGACTCTTATATTTACTCTCTGCAACGCCGACGGCATGCAGTCTGTCCTGCAGTGCAAGTGTGTGTGTTATCGTTCCAGAATGGCACTCCAACAACGTGAAATTGCTTTGTGGAGGAAAATGTAGTGGGACGTAATTAACACAGGGGAAATTGCGACTGGCAAAAAAAAACAATGTGAAATGAAAATCGAGTAAGCTTTGTAAGCATTTGGTAAATAGATCATCTTTTAATATAGCGTTGTAAATACTGAGTTTTGAACCCGTGTATAAAAAAATGCAGAGATTGTTTTCATGCTGCAAGACAATTAAAACATTTAAGAAATTAAAATTAATAAAGGAACAAGGATTATCAACTAATATGTATGACCAGCAAGTGACTGTACTAAAAAATAATTTGCTTCTACGCCCTTATCCACGAAACTTTAATTTCAGATTATATATTACTTATTTCTTTCGGACACTGAACGATTTTCTTCCATACATTATTCTTCACATTTGCGTTGTGTTCTTCAGTATAACATCATTTAGCATACTCATGTAATCAGGCTAGTCAAAACTTTTGTTCGTTTTCAGGGTTTACTTGTTTTCAAAACAACATTGAAAACAAACAACGCTCTGTTGTGCCTCCACTTCCTGCTATTTTCTTTGTGATTCATGTGATAAATGTGCATTTTATACGATACAAAATGCCTCCGTACTTCATGTGTGACTATCTCTCTGTATTATATGCTCGTACAACACAACGTGTGTTTATTCTGGATAAGTGGTACGTCATTCGTTATTTTGGTAAATAAATCGGAACTATGTTGGTACATAACTTGTGGCCTGATACATTAATAATGATGAATATTTAGGGGACAAATCTTTAAACAAAGCACAGTTAGGTTTGCATTTATCACCCGTAAAGTAAAACACTATAAAAATGTTGCTCAAGGACTAAACTACAAAAAAAATATGAAGAAAATGAGCTCACTGCTCTGCTGCGTGTGGCGGCATTGTACGAAGGCCTCCTAATGACAAGTTCCACTCAAAACAACTCAATCGATCTCTGTCCAGGGACCACCAAAAGTGAACATTGTGCCGTAAGAAATTGCTCGAGACCGTCCGGACTTTTCTTCGAGCGGTGACTCGGGAGACTTTTGGGCCGAGCGAGTAACCTGAAATATTTCAGAGGATTTTGCGGGCTTAATGAGATGAAACCTGCGCCTTTAATGCCCAAATGAAATATAAAGGAAGCTCATATATCAAACTGGAGGACATATCCTTGTAAAGCAAAAAATGACTGTATTTGCGAGCATAATATAAACATCTTGGAAAACGTGCTGCTTTACTGTTGTTTTGTTTTGAAGAAGCCTGCCAAACATATTGATATGTGATATGATGGCATGAGAAAATGTCTTCCATTTGGTGAAAACTCCAACGTTGCTTCAAATTTCATGCAGCGTATTCGCATTGGGATTTTACTTTTGATGCAAGTGAATAAAGATATAACTTTACCGGACTTTGAGCTCGACTGCAATTCCAGTGACAAAAACTACCACTCACAGATAAAAATATATTTCCCTTTTTTATATCTCATCACATCGCACTATTTATTTTTCCTAGCGCTTGCATGAAATCTTCAAAAACTTTGAGCTTGAATAGCTGTATGATCTTGCTCTCAAGGACGTTTCTTTTCAGTGTCCCACCTGACAACTGGAGTCAGAGCTCTACTGCCACACGCGAGGCATACATCTTGAGTGAGGAAAAGTGGCAAGTCCGCTCCGTAGATTTATTCGAGTCAAGGAAGTCTTGAGGGAGACGTATGATGCTGCGCAGGAAGCGTCTATGCTAATGTGCGTACATCACGGCTCGTTAGGACACAGTCAAGTTTGGAGGACGAACTTGACCCTTAGACGTAACAAATGCGCCTATGCTTTAGTATGAGCCCTGCTGAAGTCATGATTAACAACTTATGAGGCAGCTTTCTTAGTTTTTGTAAATAAGTCATTTACTTTCATTTTTTGAATGCTCTCTTTTGCTCAGTAATTCATGTGGGAAATTATTACATTTTCACGCTCTCCGTCCGTATATTAAATGACCCACCTAAGTGGGACGCACTGTAGGGCGTAACATCTCTCACTAATACAACTTCACCAATTGTGTTTTGCACTCTCCTACAGACAGAATTCTCAATTGAGAAATCAGCTATTATAAGGGTACATATTCTCACCGCGAAAAAGATTTATTAGCCAGTGTGTATTCACTATTCAATTCTAATTCTAAGATACAATTTTAAAAGCTCTCTCATCCTACCTATCCTTTGTTTCTTTATATTTTTCGCATCATTATCTTCATCATGGATGTACGCTTAGAAATCAATTCGTTCCAAAAAATTCTCATAATTTTTCTGTCGATTACTGGAGTTCACAGAAGAAATATGATCTTCTTAAGACTGATTTTCTTTGTAGCCGAGTGTACATAACAAATGAAATCAAAGAATGCACGATAATCATGCATATGATATTCTCGTGCGCTTCACGATTCTTTCACAACATAGACGTTATGGAATGACGTTTGGCTTGAGAGAAAAACTCCATATTTTAAAGTTGAGAATACTGACCAAGACATGTAAATTTTAATTTTTTCTAGCATGGTATAGGAATTGAAGTTTTTTGCGCTACTGCAATAATTTCTATAAATTTCAAAACATAAAGATAAGTATACGTAAACACTCACAAATTTGAATGATGTAATTCTAGTGTGATATTTCATCCAAAATACAAATTAGAAAATATAACTTTTAATTCCATAAAACAGAGACATAGAGCGAGCCATGTTTTCCCGGTATCGTTCGTAAAAAGTAGTGCAGTACTCACTTCAGTTGGTCTCAAATAAAATGCTCACACTTGAAAAGTTTTCCGAGTTCTCACTAGCGTTCGAGCGCCTCACCGCACACCCTCAATCCTCGCTAAAATTAATACGTACGACCAAGCCCGCCGTCCCCATTGTTGTCTGCTTCAACTCCTGAAACAAAGAGTAGGCAGCCGTGTTTAATTTACGCTTCCCTTCGGTCTCCGTCCGCCTCTAATCCTTTCATCAGCAACTGAGCGGAATTGCAATTTTCGCCTGCCTTCCATCCGTTTCTCTCTCATCCTGTTGAAAATTTTTCCTTCTGCTCTCCCTAGCACATTCATCTTAATTCGGAGCCCATTAAATCTTTTGCAGTGCATTCAGCCTTCGAGGGCCCCGCCGGCCGCGTTCTCTAATACTGCTGATGCCCGTCATTTCACGCCGCCGCGCTGCTCCAACCTCTCATGCATCACAGACGCGCGTGTGCGAAGCAGCCTCTGATAAATTAACGAATTATTGCCCTCGCTTGTCCTCCAGAATCTGCTTAAAGCAACACAGCTCGACCACTCGTGCTTCGGCTAATGAACTTCGATCTCTTCTTCGTTGCAACACCGAAAGACTTCGGAGCAGTAGCTCTTAGCCAGGGGTCTTCGAGATTTATGGGGTTCTGTGTTAGTCGGGTGTTGCAGCTCTGAAAAAGCTTTCTAGAGCATTAAACAACCCTTTACTATAAGATGTAATAAACTGTATCAAAAGAGTTCAAAAAGTCGTTTTCATGGGTCCATTAGCTGTTTCTAGAAGGCAAAAAGAATCATTATCAGATGAAGCTAGCAACTTCAAGAAATTCAGAGCGGCTGCTACTATGAAAACAAAGGTATCTTTTTGCAAGTAATTCTAGAAATTATTTAGAAAGAATTAAAGAGGATCTCTTGCATCAACCGAAAGTTTAAAATTCATTGTTTGGAAGACTGGTGAAGAGCATTGGGTTGTAAAATAAATTGTTGCCTGCACAGTTTCATATTACAGCGTTCTTTAAATTATAAAACATGAGGGTGCCCATAACGGTTTCATTTGCATCTTGATAGTTGCACTACTGTTTCTTTCAGACGGTAAGAATTCGGCTCTCATGTTATTTATATAGAAAATTTAAGAATCATGATATCCTCATAAAATATGAAATTAATCTAAATTTTGCGTTTGACCATCGCAGAACATGCAATTTCAGCATACTGACGAAAGTTTTGGATTACAGTTGTATTTTTCCCAGTTCCTCGTCCAACCTTCAGCGCACGCGGATTACGTGCGCTCGTCTCAAGAAGCAAGAGTCTTGTTTTGAACGTGCGAACGTTAGCGTAAAATCTATCCCTCTTGAAAACATATGGCGAGCCATCGCTAGGGCCTAATACCACCATCAGTTCCCTCTTAAAGCCTGGCAAGAAGCGCCTCCTGGAGCCGCGGAATGGCAACATTACTATTGTCGTTGTCTGAATCCTTCTCTAACTCCCTCCCAGAGAATTATAGTCTCCATAAAGAGATTCCAGTGTGTGGGAATTGAACACATGCAAGGCATTTCATTCCAACCTGAAGTATTCTCAAACCGATCTTAGCAAATTCTTATATGTGCGTTTTAAGATCGAGTAGCCTGTACAAAGACTTCATTTTTCCCGAACAAACTTTGTGCCAAAAAAAGGGGTGCTAAAGAGAAACGGCAAAACAGAATTTGTTTGAACACTGTGAATGGAACGTTTCCCTCGAATGGATGTGAGTTTTCTTGAACCATTGATGTATCTGAAAATCCTTTTTCAGGTTTTCATAACTCGATCAAATCTTGTTTTGAATGGGCTCATGTTATTGAACAACTCTCCTGAGTTTCTTATACCTGATGTAGGATTCTATTAAATGTTTTTCTCACAAATCTGTTCACTTCATCTCATGCTGTAAAACTTGAAAAAGAGGATGACGTAAATAATAAATGAACCAGGACTAACTAACAAAAAATATCCCAACATCCATTCATCATATCACCAGTGTCTGATGCGAAGCTTCCAATGATTTTGACTCTCTTAGTCATAAAGTTCCATATTAAACAAAATTCTCAATTGAGATGCGTAGGGCATACTAAACAAAACAGTAAGTCATTCATCCTTGTCATTTATTCTGATTCATTTAAGAGCACAGTTTTGCTCTATAATGATATCTTAATGCATATTCGAAATTCACAAATAAAAATTCCTTCACTAATAAGAAACTCCGGCATTTTACAACTTAGGCAAGTTTCATCGTGTTCCATTCACCTGTTACGCTATTCAGGAATTGTTCTCAAGAATAATTTAATTTTATGGCCTGGAGAGAATTACTATGCTCATGAAACCGAGCTCATGAAAAATTACTCCAATTCATAAATTGGAATTAAACTAATGTACAAATTATTCTTACTTCATATGTGAATGAAACCTGCGTGCTCGGCATTTGATATCCAACTGATGAATATTTTTTGGATTCAAACTTTAAAACTTTAATTTGTCCTTGTTAACAAATAAAAAATTTTAATCCAATGAGGCACATAAGATGTGAGGTGTATTGTAAACGGTAGGTGGCCGGTAAGTTGTCAGGAAGTAATACTCCGGCTGGAAATATGTTCCACTACCCCGACAGTAATCAATTAATTCTACTTCAAGTCTGTTCAAATTTAATCACACTAAGATTTTAGACCTTCCCTAAAGCCAAGAAAACCCTGTAGAACAGAAAAGGTGCTTTAGCAATTTTTATTCATTTTACGCATCGTTTTTTTGTACGGAAAAAAAAGTTAGAATTTTAAAAAAATGCATTTCATTTACAATGACGTCAAGAATGTTTTCATACTAAAGAATAAACAGACTAAAGCATAGTTTCGAAAATTATGTTTGGAGTTGTTGCAAATCTCTTTTTGCAAATAGTTGTAAAGCATTTTCTAATGACATTGGATTTCGTAACCCCAATTTTTTTTAAATCTTAAACTTTTTTGTCCTGGGAGCTTTCGAGCAACTTTTTAAATTACAAATGAATCCCATCTTTTGATATAATATGCTATGCATGCATGCATGCATATTTAACTTTTCACATCAGAATAATCTCACTGTTTCTTTGTCTGGATATTATCCTAGCTGTTAGGCTTTTGCGATTTCAACAAAGAAAAATTTGTTTTCGTGGTTGTGCTTTTCGTGCTCTATTTGGAAGTCAACCGTTAAAATATTTGCTTTCAGGTATTCCTTAACCTCTCATTTTAAAAGTAATTAAAAGAGATAAAGCTCACCAGTGTACACCATAAAATTTTTTGTTCACCGTAATGTTACTGATATCGCAATTACATCCTACTCTCTTTAAACAAAACCAATTTGACCTAAATATTATAATATTGCTTGTGATAACTTTCATTCATTAACTTGAGTTCATGCTAATTTCTATTCAATTTGCATTAAAGGTCCATTAAGTTTTAGTGTAATTTTATTTCGAAGCAAGGCAGACAAACTCAGAACACGACGCGCCTCGTAAGTCCCCACAGAACTCGGCCGAAGTTTGCCCACTTTGGGCGTCTGGGAAGTTATTAAAGCACCTGAGTGGCGAGTATTAAAGTGTCAGCCACTTCTGATAATTACCCCAAGTTTGGGTCATGATTTCATTACTTTATAAGGCGTGATATGAGGTCGTGCTGCAGCCGCTGCAGCTACGTGCAATTGCCACTTCGTCACCCACAATCTCATGTAAAAAATGTCACACTGCGATCCAACTTACTTCTTATGAACTTCAAGTTCTTTGACTTCATTTTATAGTGGTGCATATACCGTACTCATGGTCATGCATGAACCATATAACGTACATTTTTACATTACCCATAACAAGAAACATCTAAAAGATAAAAATATTTGTGGAATTAAAAAAGATTGGAGACAAATTAAAATTTAATTTCAATTTCGAGAATGGAAAATAGTATCATTTATGTGACTGCTGTTGTTGTTTAAATACATACGTACACTTGTAATTGTCCAGCTTAATACTTTACTCAGTACATTTGGAATTGACTTTGTAGAGCGATGTTTGTTTGTATTCACCTCTTATTATCAAGCATAATGACGTGTAGCTTTCCTTTCATATATCTCCAAATGAAAAAAAGGATTTGGATTTGGAAATCGAGGCTGCCACGGAGAGTCGCTATAACCTGAAATTAACCAGCATGAAATATTTCTTTTAACATGTTTATTGATTCTCTTATGTTGAGCCCATTTGTCTGACCAACAACTGTAATTTTTGTTTGAACTTTCAGCATTAAATATGTTTGTTGTAGTTTTTTGCCCTTGAATAATCAATTCATTATGTTGGAAGAAAAATTTCACAAGATTTGCCCGCTGTTCCTTCGTAAAGCGTAGCATTGGGAAAATTAAATTTTACGAGTCATAAAGAAAATATGTAATAATCTTCCAGAAAATAATCACACTTCAATGAAATTCAATTATCTTCTATTATTTGAACTCTCCACGATCATTCAACCTCTCACTTATTTTTGATTTTCTAACAGGGTACGTTACTTGACCACCACCCTTTACTAAAATTAAAAACACTAAAAAAATTTAATTGAACTCCATAATGCTTATATACTCATTTCAAACAAGAATTTGTGCAAATTCGTTTGAAAACACAAGAACTCAATCAAACTTTATTCCAAATCGTTCCACATATAGAATTCTAAGCATAGAATTCTGACCAATTCTGTAAAGTGTAGTCGTAATTCCAATTGACAAGCATCGTCGGTGACGAGAATGGCTACGGGATGCCTCGTGTAAATGAGATGAAGAGACGAGATGCAAGCCAAAGAGTGGAGCAAATCGTGTTCTTGAGCCTTTGCTCATTCACATGCTGGCTGGTGCAGCCACGGCTCAATTACTAATCTTCTATACTGAAACTTGGAGCTGCAATCAACATTACTAGCCAAACTCTCGCCTCAACCTACAATTGAACTGGCCAGTGATGCGGTTCACAAACTTTAACACGTTAACCGCCACATGTACCATCGGTGGTACATTTGAGGATTTCACTTACCGCCGCATCTACCACCGGTGGTACATTTCCAAATTTTTAATAATTATTTTCAAAAATTAATTTAAAATATTTACGGAAGGTTAAATGATAAAGTCGTAAAATGGTAAAGTCGTGGCGGTAGTGACAAATCTCTGATATCAGGCATGGCGGTTAACGTGTTAACTTTGTTCGACGTCCAGTAGAAATCGAGGCTTCTTCATCGGAGTGTAATAATTTCAGAAATTAGCGTAACTTCTTGCATTCATTCTAATTGTTGCATGCTTTATTCCTATAAATGGCGATTGTAGAAATTGAGAACATGCTGCTGTCTAACTCCATTTCACTTATTTTGAAAACGTTTTCACTGATCAATGATAGCGATTAATATTCTTCACTCGACATGTTCTACGAATTCAGTTGATCTATAAATCGTAATAACTATCTGAGGGTAACTATTTATGAAATTCATTCGACTGGTTATCTAATTGCTTCTTCACAAATTTAAAGTCAATTTTATTACTTCAACATTATAAATGCAACATTTTTAGTTCATGCGATAAAACGGATACGGAGCAAAACGTTGAGCATTGTGTTTAGCAGAGGTTTTTCTTTCTGTTTGCAGGCCGTGTAATTAAATATAGTAGTTATTTTACCGTTGAGCTATTCATGTTTCTATAAAACCGTGTTTCCTACTGCGCAGCACTGCAGCAGTTGTTATGCTTAAATAAAAATGAACAGGTGCGAGCGTAAAGGGACACTGCATCTCACTTCACAGGGCGAGTCGACGTCTCTTGCAAAACCGCCAGGGTTATTTATTAGCTTGTTTTGCGACTCCAGCTTTCCTTTTATTGACGACCCACGAAGGAAAAACTTGTCTCTTCCGATACCCCCACTATTCATCAAAATAATTGGCAGATTTACAACAAATCTTCAAAATTTTTGTCGGGTACTTCATTTCGTAAGTGAACTTTCTGAACGCTAAGCATTCATCCCGATTTTTGTTATACAACTAAGTGATTTTAAAATATGTACTTTCAAATGAGTTCATATTTTCTATTGTTACGTACATGTAGACATTGTTTTAAGTCATACATTAAAAAACTATTCAGTGTCTTCTCAAAATAATAAAACGTCAGCGTAAACAATTATTAGAAATTGCGTTATTCATAAGCACGATTCATCCGTACATCTGAGTACTGTTCACTTGCTCTTCTAGTTGTTCTCTACTTTGTAGTGCTTATTATAATCATAATATGTTTAATGTAAATGGTAATTCTATCTCAAAATGTCTACTTAAATAAAATGCTGTGAAAATGAAATACTTAGAAAAAATATTTTCCTGAAAATAGAATATCATATAACTACTAAAATTAGATAGTCTATTTTTCTGATGCCCATAACTATGTGCTTGAATAAATCATTTGAAATGTGTCATTAGTTTGGCCTCTAGAATTTCCTAACATAAACTAAAACTGCACCCCAGTTCTTGTAAGTCTAATGCATTATGGACAAATATTCGAACGCATATGTCTAACAGACAAATAAATAGTTCTACATAGTCAATTTAACTGAATTTTTTGGAATGGCTTTGCGAGTGCAGCCTCATGCGATGACCACTAGAGCTGTGAGATGAAAAGTAGTACATACTCGACGTGGCAGGAGGAAGCGTACGAGACCTGTCGAGCTTTGTTTTCTTACTAACTTCCTCATAAGAATTTATCACCTAGTACTTAAAAAAGTTGTTGGGATTTGCGTTAATAATTTGACTCACTATTGTCTTCATCCAGTTTCATAATTTGTGAATATTATTATTGTTTTCAAAATCGCAAGTTTTAACCAAAAAAATGAAGTTGGAGATACTTGGTACCTGATATTTATCTCACAATTTAAGAACAATGAAATGTCAACACTAAACGATGAGCAGCGGTCGATAGAGGGTGGTTATCCCACAGTCCTTATTATCACGCCTCGGTCTCCAGCTTGTGTGTTCTCAAGCAGTTTGCTTAAACTATCATTCATCGCTTAATAAAATCAATGTGAAAATAAGTTTGCAAAAGTTGATGTAAAAACACTTCTTAAAATTGAATTCATTGGATATAGTTGTAGTAATGGCTTAACTTAATAATCATTAATAACTCCAGCTAATGAGATCATGCTCTTCACTACCCACAGAGAACTTAGGTCTACCAAAAAATGAGACTTTCTTTCCTGAGGCAGTATTTTCTTTTCATCTGAGCTGCTGAGCGTACACGGAGGGCCGGAAAGTTAGGATGCTTTGATGTCCTAACTTGCGCAGGAGCAGCTCAGCTGGGCCTCATGCTGCACCTGAGGCGCTCTCAACTGCACCTGACTTGATTGCCATTACTTTCTTGTAGTTAATTAAACAGCTACTGTACACTTCAATGGTCAGCTGCCTACCTCAAGCCTCACCACTTGAAGGCCAACAACAACAGTCTAACAGTCAGCAGCCTCGTAGCACTCGACGGGAAGTCCAACAGTCAGCAGCCTCGTAGCACTCGACGGGAAGTCCAACAGTCAGCAGCCTCGTAGCACTCGACGTGAAGTCCAACAGTCAGCAGCCTCGTAGCACTCGACAGGAAGTCCAACAGTCAGCAGCCTCGTAGCACTCGACGTGAAGTCCAACAGTCAGCAGCCTCGTAGTACTCGACGGGAAGTCCAACAGTCAGCAGCCTCGTAGTACTCGACGTGAAGTCCAACAGTCAGCAGCCTCGTAGTACTCGACGTGAAGTCCAACAGTCAGCAGCCTCGTAGCACTCGACGGGAAGTCCAACAGTCAGCAGCCTCGTAGTACTCGACGTGAAGTTCAACGGTCAGCAGCCTCGAAAAATTTCAAGTGACCAGGATTTCGTTACGCAATCGTGTGTAAATACGTTTTTAAATAGGGAATGTTATGGATAGTCTTAATGGGTTACACCGAAATGGATTATCAGCATACCCATTGAGGCTATCCCTGACAATCCCTATTTAAAAATATTTTTACACACGATTGTGTAACGAAATTCTCGTCACTTGAAAACTTTTCAGCATTGCGTAGATCCTCACGCCGTGAGTGGGAGGGCCATGTTCCTCGGAAGACGTACAGCATTCCTGAGTCCCCATTAGAAAAGGGAAAGTTATGTTGGTAATCCCTCTAGTCCCTGTCTTAGGGGCATGTTTGTCCTTGAAATAGTGCTGATACTAGGAGAAAGGAGCGGAGGAAGCATACTGTCGATGTGCCTTGGAGAGTTGCGTTCCCTGTGTTATATGTACTTAGTTACTCATATTGGAATCAGCAGCGTTCATTGCATGCTTACGCTGCAGCTCTAGTTGTTAGACCTCATCTTATCTTCTTCCTCTTCTTTGCTTTTCTTCCTCACAGGTTGGGCGAGGACATTACGCAGCCTACCTAACTCCGTGCAGGAGCTTTCCGTTTCTCAACGACGGTTTTCCTCATTTCATATACTCGTCTCATCGAGATGTTTGTTTTGCTCTCTGCAGTTGGCTAAGCCCATATTTAACCCTTATGCCACCCCTTGAACTGAATCATTGTTGAGTTTAACAGTGATGATGCATTGACTTAGCGGAGCGGTTTATTCAAAAGTACAGCGCACTGTCAATTAAAAAAGTGATGCATAAACTCTTGCAAGATGATATAAGCTCCGCTATCACCGCGAACTTTCGTCTTGGGATATCTAGGACAAAAAATTTCCCAATTCTCAAAAGTTGTGGACAACTATTGTCAAAGAGAGCATAATTTCGTTCAATTGACCCACAAATTGATTTTAGCTCCATTATTCCAAACACTGAATATGTACGCTACATCCTTTATCAGCTTAATTCCTGGACCGGTCAAATGTCAAACTACATGTTTACTTTCATTTCGAGTTAATAGACTGATGCTTAATGATTATAGAACATCAAAGGAATACAGTAATTAGGAGCAATGAAATAGTCGTCTCTCGTGAGTCTGCAAAAAAGACAGTCAACAGAAGGCTTTGATCTAAATTATTTGGGACAGGTTGCTCCAGCTAGAGTGTTTAGTGTTGAAAATATATACTTGATGAAAAGCTTCAATTTCAATATAACAGAGTGTTAGTCAAGTAGTACGAATTAAACATTATTAAGTATCTGTATGGGCTCATGAAAAGGAAATCCTTTCCTATCTCTTCAACATTGCTGTCGTATTTGACAACAGACGATACTGAAACATTTTCATTTTAGCACCGTTGAACGGCATTTTTAAATTATTTGTACCCATCGATTTACTGTACCATGATACGCTGGCAAAGACTGTATTAATGCTTCTGCGTTTTTCTTGAATTTACAGCCTGGAAAAATTCGAAGGAAGCTCCAGAACGAACCTTACAAACGGCATGGTCTCAGAGGCTCTGTCGACTCTGCAATAATCTTCACTGATGCATTATTGATGTCCCGAGCTCTCGATGTACGCTCGACGACGCTTCGATATTCTTAAAAAAGAAAAAGAAATAACTTTAAAGTCTTGAAACGGTGACGAAAGTTACGATTATTTCGTGGAAGACCGAGATTCTAAGATTACCTCTTCACTTTCCTGCTGTAATCTAGTCACATAATCTTGTACGTTTCTGGAAAACTTTGTAGCCGATGCTTTAAATTAAGGAGAGATTTTACAAATTTTCCGATAGGTTCTTTAAAGGAATCCAAAATTAATTTGATATTTTATATACCATCTCATTACACTATAATATACTTTGTCATTTAGTCATGGAATAGAAATACATAGAAGCATCGATCCTCACAAACATAAACTTTCTTTTTCTTCAGAGAGTTCAATAATTTTAAAATAAATCTTGAATGCCATAAGTTTGCTAACATGTTTCACCCGTCTACCTCTCTAAAATATTCTTGCCAATACATGCCATCAGTAGACTTGTCGCAAAATGAATGCCATTCTTATGCTCTGCAGCCGATATTCGCATACACATACCTCATAAAATATTTAATTTGTTTACATGATAATGAGTAAAACATTTTGAGTTACAAATGTTTGTGTATTAATAATACTCACATGAACAAGGGCATGATTTAAAACATTGATTTTCTCACGTAAGTTATGAAATTCCCTCACTTAAGATTAGGTTTCATATCTCACACAAAACTAATTCTCAACTCCTCATCTTTTCTATCGAATAGTAAAATGATGAAATTTTGTCAGATAATCTTTTTTTTTGCTGTCCAGACAATGATTTAGCAAAATAAGAACAAATGATTCGAAAATAAGATATAATTACAAAAGAATAAGCGGCAAGTTATTTCTTTGAAAACAAAGCTTCTAAAGATTTTCTAATAGGAACTTGACGATGAGAAAAGTGTTTTTTATAGGAAACGTTCAGTTATTTTTCAACATATATGTACAACAGTAACCTTTCTGATTACCAAAGCTTACTGGAGCGATAAACTGAAAGCTAGATCATCAAAATTCATTAGAACTCGTACACCAACAACTAAAATATATTTCATAAAAATAGAAACGTCCTCAATAAACAAAATATTTCATGCAATAATGTCTTATTTGAATTACAATTAGTATCGTACCTTTGAGGACAAATTTTTTTCTTATGCATCAAGTGTTTGAGTTACGAGCAAATTACTACGAACAAAAATGGTAACGAACTATCAATTTACATCGAATGTCGTTCAGATAGAAATTTTTTAGCAGTTTACAGAGAAATTTTGAATCCTCGTATTTCAAAATTATGCAAACATATTATTTAATATTGTGATATGCTGTCACTGCATTGAGGTTGAGTGCAAGTCAACATCTTAAGAGGTATCTCTGCTGCAGTCACAGGAATCCAGCGAGCTCTTACTTCTGTCAACTTATACACTCGCACTGCCAACTTGCTCAATGATATTTAGAGTGTTGTGAAAAAATTGAAAGACATCAAGACGAGAGTAACAATCTCTCGAGTATTTCCGCTCGATTCCAATTGAAGAATTGAGCAAAACATCGGTGCGATAGAAGATGGTTCTACGAATGTCTGAAGGCCGTGGCAAAGATTGAAAGAAAACACTAAAAAACAACCCTGAAATTGCTCAAAACAGTTTTCAGTTTCTTAGAAATGGTATTAATATATTAACATATCATTCCGAACGACAATCAGTAATTTTTCGCCTCGTTGTCTGCGTGCTATCACCGACGATGATCAAATCGACCAACATCATGTGAAAAAAAAACTCACTTATCTTTGAAGATGTTAGTTGGTATTATCTTCTTAGAACGACGGTATTAACGTGGGGATCTCCCATGTACTTCCGCTTGTCGAATTCTTGTAGCAGGTCAGAGGATAGTACGCAGCTAGCGCTATCAGTAAGCACACGTACAGTAGTGTACTGGACACAGTAGCCAAAAGTAAATACACACATGGATGGCCTGTGATGCTGATGCTTAAACCGAGTGCGTTAAACCGTTTTTTTTTCTACCAGTCCGAAAGTATTTGCTTAAAAGGTTTAGGAATTTAATCTTTCAACTAAAAAAAAGAAATGAGAAAATTAAATTGTATTTCTAATACATTTTAAGCAAAAAATTATCAAAACTACACAAGTTTGATTAATTCTCATATTGTGCCGTACAAATAAGTTTCTTTTACAAAGACAATAAATACATAACCCCTGCAAGTGAGCTTTGGTTTGATCCTGTGTGTATCATCATCCATCTGCGCAGCTCAAGTTTTTTTGACACAACAGAGCTCAAAAACTTGCTACCATGACATAAATTACAGTACCTTATTCTTATATTGTATGGCTCACACCCATTGCAGGGCTCCGAGATTTATAGATACTTATCGTTGCAAGTTAAATGTAACGTTAAGGCTAAAAATTATTTTTCATAGAGACAATTTTATTATTCACTGTTATTATTATTTTTTCAGTATTATTATAAGTAAATATTTTGGATTCGTTAATCGTATTTGGATTCACACAGACACTGAGCAGCTCCCAGTCATGACTCCACTGGTATTCATGACCATACTTGTGGTGTTAATCTCCATTCTTCAGCACTTCTTCAGGAAACCCAAGAATTTTCCCCCAGGTGGGTAGATTAAAGTTATTATCCATACAAAGTTCTTAACCACGAGTATTATACACAATATTAACTAGCAATTACCTCACTGCAGTTTCATGATCAAAAGTTTTAATGTTTTCATGACATCATATGGGCCGAAGACTAACGCCCTGAAGAAATAGTGGCAGCAGGAACTTGGGTAGGAGAACATCTAATAAAATGACCAATGTTAGGCTTAAATAATTTTTCGACTCAAATCCTATGCATTTAATATCAGGGAACCTTAAGTGCCCAAATTAAAGAAGAACAAAGGGTAAGCCTGTCTGCAGGAACTAATCATTTAGACGGCTGTAGAAACCATGAAAGACAGTTTCCTCAATTTTACCAAGCAATATCGTTACGCTAGTTATAAAAATTAGTACATCTCATTGCATCTATATCACTATTTCCTTCAATATTCACACGTGTTGTCCAAACAAAAGTTAAAAATGCTTGCTATGTCGCATACAGTTATTTTTTGATGCATTCGGTACGCTATGAATAAGATTAGCAAAACTTGTAAATTTTTTATCCATGAAGTGAGTTAATGGATGCATGTGAATTATTGATGCTGAAAGTACAACAATATAAAATCCACCATCTTATTTACCAGACCGAAAAATACTGAGAATAGAATGGTTATACTAAAACTGTCTTAAATAGTTTTTTATCCAATCTCCTTAATTTTGCATTGTACAGGACCATGGGGACTACCAGTGGTCGGCTACGCGCTTTTCGTGAACAAAACAAAAATATACGAGACTTTTGAGCACCTGCAGGCGAGGTATGGGTCAGTGGTGAGCCTGAGGCTCGGCTTGAACAGGGCAGTGGTCATCAGTGGCTGGAAGGCAGTTCATGAGGCGCTCATGAACGAAGACCTGAACTACAGGCCGCGCGTGATAGTCTCCATCGAACTCTACCCCGGCCAGCAGCGAGGTGGGCCTAAAGGTTGCTTCAGAGTTGGAAGTTAAATTCTAGTTCAACAGGCTTTTCCAGCTCCAGAAACAATCGATGGGCATCGCTGTTAATAATGTTGTCATTTAAATAGTTTTATCACATGAAGGGTTAAAATAAAAGCCTGCATGCGTAATAATATGTAATAACTTAGAATACTACATAGCTGGCTTGTATTGATGTACGGAAACGAACTCTTACTAAATACATGCGCATAGCAAGTTAACATGCCAATGCAACTACAAATATGAAATACATTGATGCATATTTAACTTAGAATTTCAAACCTAGAAAAACGAAAGCACGAAATGGTTTAGGTTCAATACACATAATATTTTCAGTGGATGTATCGATTTTTAAGTCCGTCTTATAAATTAGAACATCACAATGAAAATTTAGGCCCAAAAACTATGTTTTCTTCTTTATGAATTCTATAATCTTCTTGCAATTACATAATTTTTTGTTTTACATTTCATCTTGGTTACGGAAAGATGCTTTATTGCCCTTCACTATTGTCAACCAGGACAGTGAACTTTACTAATGATTCCGTATTTATACATTTACTTCTATGTCAAAGCTTTACATTAATTTTGATCATTTTTACTATACACAGAGGTATTAGGTTGTTACAAAAATAATGGTCGATTTCAGAAACATGCGTTGGCCTTCGAGCGGCCATTATTTTTGTAACAACCTAATACTTAATGTAACCTGTTTGCAATTTCTTGTATGTACTAAGGAGTGCTTCTGAACAACGGTGAGGCGTGGAAAGAGCAACGGCGGTTTACTCTCCATCAGTTAAGGAACCTCGGATTTGGCAAGCGCAGTCACGAGTCTGTAATTGAAGAAGAGGCTGTGTACCTCGTGCAGCAGCTGCTCAAGCATGAAAATGAGCCTGTGGATGTCAAGGTGATGGTTTTGAGTCAATCAGAATATTCTGTTTCTAACAGAAGCAAAAAATAGAATATTCTGTTTCCATGATCGCACTTTATTCAAACCCAGATCGCTGGTTAGCGGCATTTCTATGGAGAAGGTAGTAACTTCATTTTGAATGGTCTTGTGTCCCCTACTATTAAGCTGATGAGCATGCTTTACATCGCTGTATATTATTCTTTTTTAAGAGCTTAAAGTAAAGGCTAACTGATTCCCTCAATCTTCCAACCCGGGTGAGAAAACACATAGATGACATCGAAAGTTCGTGATACATCTACTCGTAAATTGCACATGCACCTTGATCCTTTCGATCCACGAATTCAATATACAACCGACGAAGATTGCATTTGAGGCAACAAATCTAGCCTATCATTTCTTAATACCATTACAAAGTGTTAAATGAATGCGAAAAACTTTATATTTTGATATTTTCATATGTTATCTCAAATGTTAATTAAAGTGTACCCAATTCTTTTCATATATTATTTGTGTAGTACCATTCTGATTGTGTTTGACAGCAAAGGCTTCTGAAGTGAACTGGAAGTTTTATCATTTCTTCATCCACCGAAATCAAAAAATATTATAGTGTGTTTGAACCCATTATGCCCCAACTACAGGGTCCTGAACGACCGTTCACTGTGAACTACTAATTCTGTAACCACTTCGCTCTGGCGGTGGTAAATGAATTAAATTATTCCAAACCGATCGAGAGCAGGTCCCACTGGGTGTGTCGAGCATCAACATCCTGTGGACCATCATGGGGGGCAAGCGGCATGAGCACAGCGATCCTGTACTGCAACGTTTGGTGGCCTACCTCAACAGGGGCATGCGAGCTGGTGCAGTAAGTCTACTAACCCACAGTAAGAGATTCTGCTCACCATGACAGGGGCATGCGTGCTGGTAACAGTAAGTCTACCAACCCACAGTAAGAGATTCTGCTCACCATGACAGGGGCATGCGTGCTGGTACAGTAAGTCTACCAACCCACAGTAAGAGATTCTGCTCACCATGACAGGGGCATGCGTGCTGGTACAATAAGTCTACCAATCCACACTACACAGTGTTCCTCATCTAACTAGATAAGTATTTTAATATGATCAGTGCACTCTTCAGTCCACAACGTAGGTCTAGTATAATTGTCTGCTTCAAAATCTTTATCTAGGTCTTGAGTTTTTACACTGCAAATAATAGTAATGAACATGGAAGGTACCAATATTATAAATAGGCAAATCAATCAAAAAAATTCTGAACTGCTAGAGTACACAAAGAAGGAAAAAAATAGGCTTTTAGCTCTAACATTGGCAAATTGGATTGAGTTTCAGAAGTTGAACAATTTTATCCTCACTGCTGCAGAGGTGCTCTGAAAAATAAACATGACTGTATTAAACTAATTCTTATACGTTGAAAATGTATTTCAACAGCGCTGGGATTTTGTAATAGAAATAGAAAACTACAGTCGTAACAGCAGGAAAGAAGAATTATTTCAAAACGTAAATATTTGTGAATTTCAGTTCAACGCTACAACGGAAAAAGTAGTCATAGAGATTTTATGAAAAGTCATCTTAATGGGAAATACATATTATACTTCGAGAAAAAGTGCATAAGAAAAAAGATTGTGATCAAGCACATGCATAGGAGAAATGAATTACCTGGGCTTCAAAACAATTTACGGTGAACTTCATTTCAATATAAATTAGAAAACACTGACACGTTCCATCAGATCACGGGCGGACTCATGAACGGCTTTCCCTTCTTGCGCCACATCGCTCCGGATTATTTTGGCTACACCGAAATCAGGCAGGCGTTCGCTGACATCAAAGACTTCGTGAAGGTAAGTTTTATATGTGTGCTCTTTATGACTTTGTTGTGGTTGATTGTAAGACTAGAACATTATTTTGTGTTGGTACTCCTGTGGTAGGCACGTATTGAAAAATACATTTGGAAGTATTAGACAGATATGACGTACAGTGTGCAACATTGGAGGTAAGAATCTCCCAACAAAACTACTACACTTTTGTTTAGATCAAAATTGGTTTTCCGTGCGGGTATTCTTGCAAGTAAAAATCTCCGCTTGTGCCCATAGGTCAGAAGAGAATGAACACAACGGAGCACTGACTGCAAACTTCAGTAAAAGGCAAACCAGTAACTAAAATCAGTTTATTTGTTATGCAAATTGGAGCGTCAGAATAACCAAAACAGAATATAACTTACACAAAAAATCAAGACATGGTTGGTGGTGGTAATCTAAAATTGAAACATGAAGGAGACATGGTATTTAGAATTTTTTAATGCGTGTTACCGCCAGTATTAACTTAGTTCTTCCCAGTGATTCACATTCTCTCTAAACAAAAGGGCATTTCAGAATTAAGAAACATGCATTTACTTAATTCGTTTTGAATGCTGCAGGAGAACTTAAGTTAATTCATTTGAAAATTTATCATGTTTTCTATTTTTCATATAATATAGTTTAAAATGTCATTTCTGATTATGCTCATGAAAGTTATTATTTTGTAGTACTTTAAAATTACAAATAAAAATTGTAAATGTGGTTGATATTAATCCACAATTAAGCGATCGCTTGTTTGGGCTTCGCAAACTGAAATGAATGAAGACGGCATCCTGATCACAAAATCATCTTACCTTCCTCAGTGAAACCTCGTCGCGTACGAAACCTTCTCTTCAGGTTTCGATCAGTAGATCAGTTCTTCAGTACGGATCAAGGAGGACGCGTATGTTTGATACATCATTTGTGTACTGCTGGGGAAATATACTCCCGTGTAGTTCCCGTCATAAGAAGAAAGTATTCATATCTGATACTCTATGCTTATATGTACACTATTAATTTCCAAACGCCTTTTTATTACATGGATAATGATGTATTTTTTTCAGACGAAACTCGAACATTCGGTTTCTCAGCAACAAAATAGTTTTTTAAACTGAAGTCATTACTAATATATTGAATAATTTTGCTATTCAAATGTTTCTGACGTCTTATTACTTCCTCAGAAAAATCGTTCCCTCTAAAGGACGTGAGTTCCCTGGTACTCTCAGCAGCCACAATCTTAAAGAAGTTCGTCCCCTAAGATGAAATTTTCACAGAAAGAAACATTTAACGAATTTGCAGGTTTATAGATGAAATTTATCCTCTTAAAACGGAAGGGAATAAAAGTATAAAGCAATATCTCTGACAGCATTCTTAATATCAAAATATTGTTATTAACAGTTACTCTGCTTCACGACGGACAAAAATGAAGCACTTGAAATACTAGAATAGAATAGAATAGAATAGAATAGAATAGAATAGAATGAGGCTATAGGAACGAACCTTCTGGCCCATTCTTGGGTCGGATAATTACTTCGATAATTATTCGGTTGTTTTACCCAAGTCCCATGCCGTATTTCTAGCCGCGTCAACCATGTCGGCAGCGGGATTCGAACCCGGGTCTTCCCGCTCGAAAGCAGATTCGCTCACCAGTCGACCAAGCTGGTGATGAAACGATTACTACTACTACTAAGAAACGATTAAAATACAGCCTGAAACTTTCAAATGGAAACTTTCTCAAAACAATAAAATTACTTTACGATACTTTTTTACTCTAGCAATACACATAACATACATGAGTGATCTTTACTCCTATGCAGGAAGCGGTTGAGGAGCACAAAAGAACCTTCAATCCTGAAGAAATCCGGGACTTCATCGACACCTACATCAAAGAACTCAAAAAAGATGTAAAAGGGCCTTCGTTTGATGGTAATCATTGACGCAGTTGTCTAGTAACAATTTTATAAACAATAAATAATAAGCTATGATAGTCGAACAGCAGTCCGTTGATAATTTGGAATTCTGACAATTCCGTGCTGGACATGATCTCTGAGAGAATATGAAGATTTCACTTGTTGAAGACTCGAGACAAGTTTTGCTGAAGTAATGATTGGCATTACATAGCGGAGTAAATTGCTTCCTCAATTTTCATTCGAAAAAACAAATCTCTCCAGATAGAAGAAGAATTTTTCTGATGAATAAATTTAAACATTCTTCAGAAATTGCGTTATTTTATCTTACACATACGGAAAAACTGCATGATAAACAAAATGCCTATTTGATAAGCAAAATTTTCGAATCCGTTACCTTACATAAAATCGTAAAAAAATCCTGAAAAAACAATGCATAAACAGCATAGTCAATAACAGTATGTTGGTAGTGAATCACCCTGAGACTATGTATTTTTTATACCTATACCCCACTTCCACAGTGTAATCATGTAATGGCTCCCCTTCTACATTTCATTTAAGCTGTTTTATAAAACTATATATACAGTGTAAAGATTTCCTGATTGAATTGCGTTACCATTTCTTGCAATTTGTGTGTATCTGAACAGAGAAACAAATGATTGCCCTCGTGGGCGACATGTTCACTGCGGGTACGGAGACCAGCTCTAATCTGGTCACGTATGCCATACTCTTCTTGTGCAAGTATCCGCAGCTACAGAGGTGCTTGCATCAACGTCTGGATGAGGTCGTAGGGCGAGGCAACCTCCCTAACATGGACCATCGTTCTAAGTAAGAGTTAGGGTAACAAGATGAGGCATAAATAGTCATCTAATTTACTCCCTTTGATCAAACAGTTGGTGTACAGTCGGAATATATCGATCTTAACGTTCCAGAAAACATTGAGGAAAGAATTCTTTTATTTTTTCTTGTAAGTTTTACCGTATTATGAAATACGCTGAAAGTATAGAGCGTGAGTTAAATTTTTAAAGATTTTTCACTGTATGCTAACTGCTTTCGAACAAAATCAAAAGTCTATGCACCAAGTGTTTCTGATCGGAGAGAGTAATATAATGGTTTTAAAAGAAACTGTCTAAATAATCTGTATTTGGAGACTTAAAGCTTGAAATTATGTTGTTGAAACTTCAATAGTACTCAACAAGTGGCTAATTCAGAATATGTGCATTGTTTCACATCTAATAATATGATTAGATACATTGATGATAAATTCTTCCCTAATCTGTCCTGACCAAAATCTTTCATGGTCATTACAGGCTCGTGGAAATTGATGCATTCTTGATGGAGACCCTGAGGTACAGAAACCCAGTTCTATTCGCCATCCCTCACTACGCTTCTAAGGACACTACGATTCAGGTATTAAAAACGCTGATATTAGCATGAAAACAGCAGCACTCGACGCTATAAAATTTATAACCTTTCAATGAAGGGAGTAGTTAACTGCGCCGTTATGTACCCACAGATATTAGGTAACCTCAAGACGAGCTATAACGTTGATCTGGTCAGTTCTTATGAAAGTCATGAATGTGGATTCCACAAATGATTAAAGCAGAAATGTTAGAACAGACTTGGTGTTACTGTTGGGGAAGCCGGATTGTTTTTACCTATAAAAGCGCACCTAGCAACTTCCAGAGAATTCGACTGTTCGTACGGTATAGGTGAACAAAACCATTGCAAAATATCTTCCCTCGTTTAGAAATCAAGGTTATAGAAAAATTAAGGGACCAATCAATGCACACTACTATATAAAATATTATTTAATTTATATCGAGAAGCCCCATTGACAACAGTCCAGACAAGCTTTAGTCTGAATCCAGTGTATCGGTGAGTCGGTGCGTGTCTCCATATTAAATGCTGCAGAGATGAATAATGGAACAGACTGAGGAGCTTACTTTGCCTCATGGCACCGTCCGCGCTACGGATTATTTGACAGAAACTCCGCGGTAAAAAAATAGAAGTGAATTTCATGTGCATTTAATTCAGGCGTTCCCGCAAAACAAACATCGATCAGAATAAATTTCATACTTCAGTGTCGAACTTTACATTCTCGAATGAATAAGTTCGATGAGTTCAGTGTTAGCTAGCAATTTATTTTCGGTATAGATGAACCAATACGTGACAGCAAACGGACGTTTTCACCCACCCAAATTGAATGAAGTTATTTTTTACCATATCATTACATGAGCTCATTTAGTAAACTGGTAAATGAGAAGAGTTCAAATTTGTTTTGTCAACAACAGCAGATATTATTAAAGTAACGATAACGTGAAAACAAGACGTTAAACTTTTTAATTATAGTAAGGGTTTAAAAACCATCTTAGTTTCATTAAGGCGATTATTACAGGGATTTAATATAAGTAGCACTACAAAGTGACGAAATTCACACTTTCTGTTGGCTCAGCCCGCTGTAGCCAGCCAAAAGAGGTAGCGTAAGCATTTAGTGGAGACGAATACGCAAAGTGAGAACGATCAAGAAACAGAAAGGAAGATACTTGCGTGTTAACACGTTGACTCCGACGTGGTACGTATGTGTACCACTTAGGTTAGGTTCCGTAATTTTTTCAGATCCTTCGAGTGATTATGCGTACAAAGTGAAGTTTTACACCAATCAGGCAATCGGAGGCAACGTGTTAAGTCAGTTGTACGATGCACCGGCCCTAGATACGTGAGCCACGAGAAGCGAAATACAGGTTAGGTTCAGCTCACTCATGTAACAAGACTGCTGACTCAACGGCCTGTATTTAGAGAAGACAAAGAGGAATACCATTTACCCAAAGCACGCTGACGAGGGCAGACGCTATCAGTATACCTCAGTGGTTCCCAAACTTTTTTTATTAACCGCCCCCTTCCCTGGAAATTTTTTATCTACCGCCCCCATTGAGATCTTGCCGCCCCCTAGTGGTTAATTATATTAAAATTTTATAGCCAATTATCGAAAAGATGAATTTTCTATGTATAAAAAATTTCCAAGATGGGCTCCTTGAGCGCTTCACCGCCTTCCAGGGGGCGGTAGCTCCCACTTTGGGAATCACTGGTATACCTTCTCTAAGAACACCTCAGCAATTCTTCACATGCCCACAGAAGCGCGAAGTTTTCAGTCGCTGAAAGAAGGACAATCAATTTTAGCGGATTCATTACGTGCTGACAATAATAAAATTGATTTGTTCTAAAATTATGATACGAGAGGACGAACAGCAACACAAATTCCCCTGAATTTTTTTTCAATCTAATCTCGTCAAAAAATGTTGTCACACAAATAACTTTGAAGAACAGGAAATTCTTGATTCTACTTAAATATTTTTGTCTCAAGAACGTTCCATTATGTTCTTGTTGTTGACAGTTTCCAAAATTCCATTCCACGGCTAAAAATAGAACCATTGAAAAATTGGTGCTTACGTATTATCGGGAGGACCTTTAAAAAAACGACTCAAAAATTAAAGTAAATTATTTATTGAAACGGTTAAAACAACCTAAAACCTAACCTAACCTAACCTAACCTAACCTAACCTAACCTAACCAACAAACCCTGTGAAAAAAAAGAAAAAGTAAAAATCAAAGGTCCTCCCGATAATACGTAAGGACCGAAAAATTCTTAAAAAAATGGTCCGTTCTGTATAATTAATATCATTGCCATTTTCATTGTAATTATGTTTAATATGTTAATACCTTTCCAAAATTCAAAAAACGAGAAAATCATCATCGGAAATCACGAGCATTAACTGTACTTCCTTGAAACAGGGCTACTTCATACAGAAGGGCACGCGCGTCAATGTAAACCTGAACTCTGTGATGATGGATGACCAGCACTGGGGTGACGCTCGCACCTTCAGACCTGCCCGCTTTATCACTGAACAAGGCACACTTCGCAGGGATGAAAGATTCATTCCATTCGGCAAAGGTGTACTGTGAAGGCTGAATTCATGAGATGATCAGTGAAATGGCATGAAACAGAAGTCTTTAACGATGTAAGAGTATGTAAATGCAGCTGTAACTGTTTTACTTCAACATGGCAATCCTTGGCGAGGTGTTTTTCTAGTTCAACTGAAAAATGGTGGAGATTCGTTGCATAAACCTTTATCTTAATAATGAAGAGTTGGGTATTTATTTTACAGAGCTTGAGCTCCTCCGACTTTAGTTCAAATAGTTCTCATCGTTTTCCAAAACACTTACATATACTTGTTTCAAAGTAGTTACATGCTTTTTATACAGTTACAGGCATTTTTTAAAGCAGTTGCATCCTTTTTCCAACGCAGTTACATACTTTTGCAGTTACAAGCACGCATATTATTTTCAAAATAGTTGCATAGTTTTTTCAAAGTAGGCATTTTATTTTCGAAACAGTTGCATACTTTTTTCCAGGCAGCTATATACTGTATTCCAAAGCAGTCATACACTTTTTGCAGGTAAGAGAGCCTGCCTGGGTGAGGCTTTGGCGCGTATGACCACCTTCCTGCTGTTCGCCACACTCCTACACAAACTCAACTTCAGCTTCGTAGAAAGCCAAGAGCCCTCAGATGAGGGTGTCACGGGCTTCACGCAGTCACCTGAGAGCTTCAACGTAATTCTCACAGAGAGAAAATGAACTTTATCGAAACTTGAATTCTCATATTGTGTTTATTTGCAGTTCAAATAATGTCCTACCAATCACTATCGTAACTGTGTCTTTGGTTACACTTAGATAAGTAGTTTGACAAAGCCTCTATTGGATAAAATCATAAATGATCGACAGTACTTCGAAATTTTCAATCAAGACATTCGGTTAGCGAACAAAGGATGGTTACACAACGAATGGTTTCAACTATTTTTAAATCACGTTTTGACTCGAAGAAATATAAATAAATGTGCACTATGGAAAATTAGAGCTACCTTATGTCGAATTCTAAAATGTGACCGAAGAGAATTGTTGTACTCTAATGTAAATTACTTGGGAAAATTTAGCGTATTCTAAATTACCTCAAACCTGCTCATGTCGAACGGTTCCAACACGAAATTTTCCTATATTTTTCTCAAGCTTATGTATTCTTTACCGGTACGAAGAGATTTCATTAGTTCTCGTCCAGGAAAATATTACTCCTGAGGGAAATTATCTCGTAAGGCCAGGGCTTCATAAAAATAGCAAAATTTTCCGGCTGTATAGCTTTTAATGTCAAACCTAGTTTTACAATAAATTGAAACCGTCCCGTGTTCGTCTTACCTCACGATCTCGAAATGGCGTCCCTAACTTGGAACCTTTCCTACCAATTTCCCAAAGCTTCAAGCTAAAATGATCATCTCATGCATTCGTTCATCAGACTTAAATTCTAAAGCAACTGATCCTACTAGCATAGAACTCGTGTCAGTAACGAAGAACAAAATTACATTTACTGGAGGACAAAGATGAACCTGGTGTTCGATATCATGAAGACCACATTGAGCAGAAATAATGGACAGGGAAAACCGGGAAAAACGCTAATGCACTCAGTTATGGCATCACCAAGATATGTCGCTGATCCCCATGATAAAAACATCTCCGCACAGAAAATAAAACTATGTATCTCTAATTTCTCATCAGAAATAATAAATTTGAAGCAATAAGCTTTGGCCTTTGGAGAAACGGCAAAGTTGCACCTACTCACTGAACTTTACAGTGAGCATTTAAAAACATTACCAAGATGCAACATGCACTCACAGTACGATAAAGAAATCAGACAAAAAAGGGTATTGAAAACCTATTGATCTTAAATCTTTTCGTAGCCTCCTATATAACATCGTACTAAAGCCACGGTAAATGAATGTTATGATTGTTTAAGTATCACGAACAAAATTAGAAACACTCCTTCTAATTGTCATCGAAAAACGAGAGAACTCCTTTCACAGCCTTCAATTTTTGAACGTAGTAATTTTTCAAAGCTGTTCTACGACGATCATTGTTTCAATGACATGGGAATTGAGACACACATTTTAATATGTATTTTATTTCAAAATACAAGCTAGTTACTATTAACGCTTAACAGGTATAACAATTGTATCAAATAGCGGTTGATCAAAAGAAAAATGAAAAAGGAACGTAAAATTATATTTTTAACCACAACCACCAACTCTAGCCTCATATACAGCCTGAAAGCAGTTCAGGAAGGAAAGTGTGTATGACTCATTTACAATGCTATGTTTGAGATTTCGTGAAGAAGCAGAGAAGAAAACTCTGCGTATAAAAATTGAAATAAGACATTAGCAAATTATTATATAGCAAACGACAGTACAAGCTGTTTTTAAGAAAGCTTCAATGTGAAAAACTCAGAGAAATAAAAACATCACGCATGTACAGCCGTTGTAAATAAGCAAAATACTCAACTTACGACAAGCACTGGTCATTTTTCATGCAAGAAGATAGAGAAATTTACAAGACGTCAAGTCCTTCCCTCCACACACATAAAAAAACGCGCTGCTGATTCCACAAGGGATTTTAAGATCAAAGTTTGTAGAAAACCTCATTCTGCAGAATTGGACTACAAAATCCAAAAATCAATTGAACAGAGATTTGAAACCCTAATTTCGTCTAATAGAAAGTTTTTCATGAAAGGACTTAATTACAACACAAAATAAAGTACCACCATAAGGCGTCAATTCCTGCATATTGAAAACACATGTTAAACAGAGCCACATTTGTACGTAATTCATGAAGCAAAAACAATTTAGTAGTTGAGCATGGCTGAGTTTTTAAAATAGGAGAGGAGACACAGCGACTGGTTGAGATCATCCTTCAAGCCGTGCCAGGAAGCTGCGTGAGTGGAGGCCAGCTTGACGACAGCTTCTTCTACGTCTGTGTCGGAACTGCTCATGAACTCCGGATGACGCTTCAAAAAGAGAGACAAGTAGCCCTGGGCCAGCTCAAAATGCTGCCGAGACTTCAAAATGTCAGTAATCATGAGCAAGAATTGAAGCATTGCACAGCGCGAACCCCCGAGCTCAGGGTCTAAATTGCGAATTTCGATGTCGATATTTGACGGGCTCATTTTAGACAATTTTTCGAATGCTGCAGCGTGGTCTCCCTTCTTAAGGAGAGTACCAAAAGGAGAAAGCGTCTCCAAAACAAATTGGGACTTATCAATAATTTTTGACTTGGCAAGCTCGTCTGATAACTCATTTGTTTCATTGATTTGAGCTTCAATACCCAAAACTGATTCCAAGAAAAATGGGGCAGATTTTGGAACTTTAGGGGCATCATGAGGTTTACTTCTCTTTTTTATTTGATCAATATTGGCAAGGTTCAGCCAACGCGACGACGGAACAAGATCAATTGAAACAAAATCCTCAGAGACCTGATCAGGCGACACATAATCATCAACCTCAATGTCTTCGTGCTCAGTATCGGAATCATCTGAATCATATTCATCCATCGCAGTGACATCCGGGGCAGTGGCAGGCAGGCTTAGTAGAGGCGGCACGTAATCTTCTTTGAGTGGCTGCAAAGAAACGAAAGAGAGCCAGTTGCGGTTGGCCCACATATACAAGCCAAGCTCATCTACGTGCGTTGAAACAAGGTACTCATCAGCAGGAGACAACGCAATAGATGAAGCAGGTTTAGGAACAGTGAAGTGATCAATACAAGATCCAGATGGTAGATCAAACGTGCGAATTGAGTGATCCATTGACGAACTAATGAGCCACTTTGAGTCGGAACTGAAGACCATGTCAGTGATTTGGTTCAGATGGCCGTAGAAATTTCTGACAACTGACTTTGTATCAATGTCAAGCACTACAATGCTCCAGTCATCAAGAGCAGCAGCAAAAAGACCCGAGTCTCTATGGATGGTCATAACAAAGACGCCAGCCTCCATAGACAAGGCTTTATCTTTGTCGCCTTTACTGAAGCCCCACCATTGCAGAGTTCCTTCTTGGTCTCCAGTAACAATCCACTGATTGAGGCTATCCGTTACAAGGCCACGAACAGCCACGTTCTTGTTGTTTTCAAAGCAGTGCTTCCAAGCACCAGACTGGATGTTGTACTTGTCAACATGTCCTGTGTTGTACCCTATGAAGACGAAATTTCCACACACGCTGATGGTGATGCACGTTGCCATAGCCCGAGCAAGAGCTGGATCCTTGAAACGAGGGTGCTTCAGCAGCCGCTCATTCATCTTACGTCGATGGAAGGACCAAGTAGAGACGTCCACTGCATTCAAGTGAACAGCAGCGATGCTGTCCCACGCTTCCTCACGAGTTGTTTCAGTTGTAAAATGAATGATAGGCGGCATCTTGATGGCAAACTTAAGGTTTTTCTTTTTCACTTCTTTTCTGTTGTAGCATGCAAGGCCCATGTTCACACCCCAAGACTTTGGCCCCAAAAACACGCGCATTGAAGAGTCCTGGCCTCCACTGATCATCGTCATGTCACTGGCACCATGGAACCTAACTTTAAGAGGAGGCTCTGAGTGACCTTCCCTGTGAAAGTTGAGTCTTGCACCTCCATCAGGCAAATCAAATATCCATGATTTGATGGCATTGTCAGTGGAACTTGAAAAAGCAAAAGGATCTCCTTTAGCACATGTTAATGTGATAATTGGACCAGAGTGGGCATTTTCTACAACAGAAGATAAATTTCTCTCATTTAGATCCCACACTGCCAAATGACCAATGGAACTCCCAGACAACAACCTGCTGTTGTTGTCTGATCGGAAACTTAAGGTTGTCACTTTACCCCAGTCCTGCTTCAGTGTCATGACAGTCTCGTCAAACTTCAAATTATGGATAATGATCTGGCCATCTTCAAGACCAACAGCAACAACATCAAGAGCAGGGGCAGGTTCCAATACAGTTACAGATGAACCCCATCCTTCAAATTCATAGATTATTTTGGAAGTCTTCAAGTTTAGAAGACGTAGTTTGCCTTGCTTACTACCAAGTAAGACTTTGTTCAGGTATGTTGGAGGATGACACACAACACTAATATTGAAATTTTCATGATCCCAGTGAATTTCAGAGTACAAGCATTTGTCTTTCACATCCCACACTTTCATATTATTACTTATATCAATTGAAAGAAGAACATTCCCTAAAGAGCTCATTAGTTGTACAGCACAAGTATGACCCTCAAGGTGATGGATGAACTCTGTGAAAGAATTCCAGCAATAAATGAGGCCATTCTCAGTACCAGAAAAGTCCATGGAAGATGAAGACTCCAGAGAAGTGATGGCAGACTGATGATGATCACTCAGTGCCAGGAGTGACAACTTGTTGGCATCATACACATAAAATGCATTGCCAACAGGAACTTTGAGAATAGTTTTTCTGGTGAGCTTATAGTACCTCATGATGAATGGCTTGTTTGAGGTGACCAGGCCAGCAGCCCGAAATGGGGTGAACAGCTTACTCTCAGGAACCATCTTCAATCTGAAAAACATGACTTCTGTTAAAATTGAGTTGCAGTATAGTTGGGGAGGTTAAAGCAAACTTTTCTTTACTATCAATTAATTATTTCATGGTTGGTAGAAGGAATCATCAAAAGCTTTAATGAAGTTGTTTGTTGTCCAGCTAATACAGAACTTATCGTATCAGCAGGAGCAAATAAGAATGAACAATAAAGAACACATTTCCAACACTGATCTGCCAGCATTTATTCTCCTAGTTCCTCACTTAGGATGTAGACACAGAACAGAAGTTTCTGAAATTTTATTTGGTGTGAGTTCCTTCCAGAAAAAACTTAACCTGTAGGATATCAGAATACTTCGCACAAGCAATGTTTTTGATATAAATTCGATCAAACCTAATAGCAGATAATAAATTATTACAAAACTATACTACTATATACTGTATATTTGGTACCAGTTAATACAGCTCATTTTGCTAACAGTGTTCAACTTAAAAATGAAAAAAATTTTCATTACATTCATAAGAATCATGTCACATTTTCTCCTCCAGCCCTACGAGAAAGTTCAGACTGGATTCATCTTCAACACACCTGGCATTCCAGTGGTTTGCTTTGTAGTGCTCACAAACCCCACCCATAAAGCTCTCTTGCTTGTACTAATATTTATTAATTTTAAGACCAAAGAATTTCAACAATTGCATCTAACCTCCTACTACAGTGAATACACAGCCTATTATTCTCTAATTCTACCTCCATTTGCACCTATTCATGCTTAAGGCCTCTCACCTGAGAGAAAACAGGAATTAGCTGCCAAAACTTTCATCATACAACATTTCAACCATTAATAGATTCTTATGGGCATAATATATTATATGTGGTCTTCAGTCATGCTATGCTTCTATTTGTTTAGACAATACAGGGTGTCCATAAAGTCTTTTTACCATTACAAAAATTTATTACAAATACAATTGATAAGATATTTTATTCATATTTGTTCTATTGTATTCAGTGTTTATTAAAGTTTTTAATCCTATTTTGCATTTGTGCGTTTCAAAGATTCTGTCTGTGAAAGAGGTGCTGTTCAGACTGTATGAGACTTTTATTAGACTTTATGGACAGCCTGTACTTTTTTTGTCAGTATTTCAATTGCCTTCTTGCTCTTTTTACAACTGCATTCTGGTCAGTCAAATCTATTTTTCCTAATAAACAGTTGTCTATAAGTCTCCCAATCCTAACACAAACAATCTGCATGTCTAACAAATTTATCCTATAAACTCTCAATGACATTCTATTCAAAAATTTATTCAACCAACATTTTATGCTCCACTTGCTCAATTCTCAATTTATAATTCAACACAGCCTTTATCATTATTTCAGAAAACAGACTTCATCCTAGATTCCCTCCTATAGCTTCTACAGCCTTCCATTCTGAGGTGTCTATTGCCAAACACCCTACCCTATTTTGCAGCACCTCAAACTCTTCAAAGTCTCTTCCTATGCATGCCATAAAATTATATCATATATTACACTAGGTACAGCAATATAATTCTATATTCATTCATCACATTTACTTGTTTGCTCTATATTTGGTCACACTGCTTAGTCTTCCAAACTACTGTACGTCTCGTCTTAGATAATTACTACTAACATATTTACAAATACTTACGGTGATTTTCATCTAAGTTTATCTACTCGATAGACTTCACTCTGGTTAGTTAGTAGATCTGAAGCCCTCCAAAAAAAAAGCCTCAACATAGGCTTCTGGCAAGTGTGATTGTACTCTGTTTTCACCCACTGTGGCAGAGTTACTCGCTTCAAAGTAAACCCAATTTTGGTTCAGATGCCACAAAAGCTGTAATACTGAATGTGTACGTGAGGCACTCACAGACTGGATCAAATATGCATTTGTTGATACGATAAGATATTTATCTAGTTAAACTCAAATATACAGATTAATTGTTTTCGTAATAACTCGAGTATCACAGAAATAAATGAGCATATACGTATTTATTCTTTTACATGTGTATGTATCAGCTGTAGTCTCTATTTTCGATTCATAATATTGAACAAGTAATATTTGTACATGGTAAACTTCAATCGTTTATGTTAATACGTTAGTTCGTTAATACTTACGTTTTTGCACATTAAAACATATTGTATGTTAATTTTTTCTAACATAGGATTTCATATATTACATGTTGTCATTAAGATAATACACCACAGAGGAAAATTCTCATATATCCATGCATTTAAAGCAATTGAGTTCGGTTAGTTAAACTAAAAACTCTATAAATGCTTTCCTATTTATTCCCACCAGTCGTAAGGAGAGATTAATTACAGCACCTGATTTTTTCAATAATTTGACATTTTACTTTTATAATAAATAGAAGAAAAATAAAATCAAGAGTTTGTAAAACATTTTATGAAACATATGTAACCTCAACATCTGTCATACATACTCATTCAAAAGTATCATCTCATCTATTTCTGATTCATTTGGCATACTCACATGACTCGCATCTATTCTTTATACCATAGCTAGCATCATGAAAGTCAGCGATTCCAACGAAGCTGGTAAAAAGTGAAACAAGAAGAAGAAAGAACGAAGCTGGTAGTAGAGTTATCATCTTCTCTATCTTTCTTCACTACCCATGGAAGTCGTGATAAACGCTTGCTCAAAACGTAGATATTGGTATTAGTATTTTATTGATGACCAAATTATGTAAGTAAAACATTCCGAATAATTTTCAATATTCAGTTCTAAAATTAATCCATCGGGGGTCGTAACATGGATTGCGTACAAGATTCTTAAATTACATTATGTGTTCGTGTAAAGTCGAGGTTGAAACTTGAAACATTCGTAGGCAATTTTATATAGTGATGTAGCTGCATTATGCAAGCATCATTGTACCAGTTGCTTGCTACAATCACTGCTGTCATCTCAAGATAAAGATACATTCAGCTATGTATTATTTAACTGGCTAGTTTCATAAAAACAAAAAATTACACCATAGTTTGATGCTGCTTCAATATTGTGTAAACATGAAATGTAAAATTGTAATAAAAATTCAATGATCTTGTGTTGAAAAAGTACTGCTGCTGCAAAAAAGTGTCTTGGATGCTGCAGCTGTGTAATATGGTGTATGACTAGATTTAAATCTTACTATTAAATGGATATTTTATCATGTGTACCTTCTTTCTTATTATTACAGATCTATAACATTTGTGTTAGTTTTTGTTATTTAAAAATGGATCAAAAAAATGCCCATCCACTTTACCAAGAGTTGCCAGATGTAGTACTACAAGGGCTTCAGTCATCTGGCTCAGGATCTTCAGCTGTATTGGACCCTAAGGCTGCTGCTCGAGATTTTATCACACTTCATTCTAAGAAAGAGATTGACAAAGAAGCTCTAGAAAGACATGTAAGGGTTGGTTTTATCTATGTGTTGATCTTGTCTAAAAAGAATTGGCTAACATTTTAAGTGATTAGGAATGTAAGTATTTGGTGCTCTGTGCTACAATGGCATACATGTTACCTACAAAAAAAAAATTTCTTCTGTCTCATCAGATAAGCAATACTATATGGCATTATTATATATGTAGTTAGTTACATTATGAGAATCTTCATTTTGCAAACTTTATATGTTATTTTTTTAAAGCTTGTTTTTGGTGTTTTTTCTCTAACAAAAAGCTCCTCATGTGGGGTTCTAAATGTTGATGCATAAGTAATGTTAGATTATGCTGTAGTAGATTATGTTGTACACTTTAGGCCTGTAATTAATGGATTGTTTACTGTAGAGTATCAGCTGCATCTCTTACAGTATCATACTTGTGTGTCTCCATGAGTGGTGAGAGAAATTGAAGCTCTGTAGTACAGCGGTACCTCTTGATTTGAACTTAATTTGTTCTTTTGGGCTGTTTGAATTGGGAAACAGTTTTATCCATTGAAATAAATGTAAAGAAAATTAATCCATCACTATATATATATTTATTTATGTATAGATATATATATTTTTTTAAATATAGGGTTTTATGGTATGCAAACTGGCTTTGTAATAATTTTTTAATAACGTTTTACATTTCAGGCAGTAAACTGCTTCATCTTGAAACCAACATGGAAGAAATTTGCAAAAAAACCCTTTGTGCATCCACAAGCAAAGAAGAGCAAATACCAGAAAGAAAAAACTCATAAGAAGTGCCTTTCAGGACAAGCAAAGCGTCGTCTTGGCTTGCACATGGTGAACCCTACTAATAAAGTTTATGCAGATTTTATTCCCTTCTATGAGTTATGGCTTGAGTATGCTATGAATTTGCTTGGCATTGAACATTTCACCATGGACAATTGGTCTGGAAGTTATGAGGATAGTAGAACAGCCACTGTTCAAAATAAATTCAAAAAAATTGAATTTTTTGGCAGCAAGCTCTCTGTCACTCGTTCCAAATGTCCTAGTTTGGTTGGTGCTACTGGCATAGTAATAAAAGAGACCAAGAGTACATTCACTATCATTTGTGAAGATAATAATGTTAAAGTACTTCCTAAGGTTCATTCTGAATTCAAATTTGTAATTGGAGATATAGATTTCACTATATTAGGTAGTCACTTGTATCAGAGACCAGTGGAAAGAGCTAGGCATAATTTCAAGAAACATTCTTTATGGCTTTGATGTTACAACTTTTCATCATAGTGATTAAGTAGAAAACATTTCATGTTTGCTCGATTCTGTATGCTGATCATGTACCACATTTGTTCACAAATTGATATTTGAGCACAAGCTTCAAGTTTTCCTGTGTCTGTGACTGAGCATGTTACTCATCGTAAGGTTGACAGTGTGAAGGAGATTGTACCTTTGTGTATTGTTAGGTACTTGTTCTCTTTAATAGAAGGTAGGATTTACTAAGAAGAGCTTGGTAAAACCATCAGAATAGTTCAAGAATATAAATTAAGAGAATTTGTAAGGGAATGTGGCATTCTACAGAGGTGTTTTAATATGTTTGCAGCAAATGGTACTGCTCATGTTTTAAATATTGATGGGTGTTTTGCTGAAAAGTTAGTAGTCTCTGTTTTTCTTCAATTTTTTGTAAAGGTTTATAGGAGACATTCTACTCAATTCTGTGCGAGTAGAATTACTTATATTAATGGCTCATGTTCTCCACATTAGAAGTGCATTTATTGGCTTGAGTACTTTTTTACAGTTTCTGTCCCAGTCATGCAAGAAGCTCTCTGCTTGGTATTACATATGTCATCAAGCAATTTGATTAGGCATGGTTTATTTATACTGCATTATGTATTTAAAGTTCCCTGGTAAATTTACTTAACAGAATTTTATGAGATATCATCCTCAGTGTCATTTTGTAGTAAAATCCTTGAAATGAATTTGTCATTTTATAATTACTGCACCTTGGCTGTCTATTTGTCATTGTGAATGCCTCAAGGGGATGATGCTGTCATCCAAGGGAAGTCATGCTCCCTGGGTTGCCTCAATGTATTGTTTCACAGTCTTGTTAGTTATCTAAAAATGTAATATTTTACATTGCAGTATATGTAGGTGCCAACTTATCTCGAGGTAGGTCATTTAATTTTCATTCTTAGCTCCATATGGTACATTGTTTAGTAAATTTCATTAGTTGGAGTCAATGTTATGAGCTTACTAATATTTTAACTCGATGTACAAGGATAGTCACGCAAAGATAGAGTTATTTGGTTATACGTAGTGTGTTTCCTAGAGATGGACTTCCTGCTGTTTAGTAGTGAAGGTTATGTGCTGTAAGTGGATTTTTTTTATTTTGTGTGATATTAGCTGTTGCTTTTTGGACAAATACCTTTGATGTTATTGATATCTCCACAGGTGACTGAAGGAAATTGAATACAGTGTGCATGATCAAAGTTTGAATTTATAGTAAGCTACCCCATCGAATCATTGTGTATCAAGGAAGTTATAATTTATTTTAATGAAGTACGAAGGATCTGTTCAAATGTTTAAACAATACAGGATACAGTTGGAAATTTTGCCAAATCAGCTTAGTATTAAAATGTGAACATGACTGCAGCAATACTGGAAAGTTTTAATTGCATGCATACAGTAACTGTGTCTGTACCTTACAAAATTAGCATTCTTTAATGGTATCTCAAGTCAGTTAAAACTCAATAGTGGTTGTAGAAGTCAGATTTGGGTTCTGTTGTTAGGCCACATTATTTTTCTCATTAGTCATGCTTATAGGAGACTGGTATGATGTACAATTCATCTCTTGCACAATTTTTTATCGCTTTCTTTTTGTTCTCATTTCTCTAGGTTCCTTTGAAAGATTTTTTAGTGGTTGCCTTTCTGAGCTGGCACTGACAAGAAAATATTTTAAATTAGCTGTTTACTTCTATAGCATCTTTTGAACTGAGTATTTTGCTGACGTTTTCTATGATTCACATTATTAAGTGGCATTATAGTTTGGGCAATGAATAAATAATATTAACAGATGTATGTAATAATAATTTTTGCAAAATAATAAACATGTTGCATGAGCTAACCCAAGTGTTGTGTATGATATAAGGGTTATCTGCTCAGCTGTCTATTTCTATTAATGGGATGTTTTTTTCAGTTTTTATTTCAATTTCTTTAATTTCTTATTACTGAAATATGGCTGGCCATTCCATTCCCATAGACCTTCGTGTGGAGCCCTCTGTTGTTGCTGATGATGGTGAGTTTTATTTTAAGAAAATTTAGAATAGAATAGAATGAGGCTATAGGAACGAACCTTCTGGCCCATTCTTGGGTCGGATAATTACTTCGATAATTATTCGGTTGTTTACCCAAGTCCCATGCCGTATTTCTAGCCGCGTCAACCATGTCGGCAGCGGGATTCGAACCCGGGTCTTTCCGCTCGCAAGCAGATTCGCTCACCAGTCGACCAAGCTGGTCATTTATGATCGAGTACTTTTATTGCAAATTTGATGATGCCAGTTGCTGGTCATGCTGCAAAGGCCATATCTTTCATAGTAAAGCTTCAAAATTCTGAGTAGATTGTTTACTTTTATTAATGCGCAGATGTACATATATTGAAAAGTTAATGACTCATTAAATACACAATGGGGTGGCTGCTGATTAGTTGCTGTCCTACTGTTAGTGCACTCTAGTCAAACTCAGCAATGGTTTCATTATAAACTCAAAAATATTTAGTATCAAAAATATTGTTTGATGATCAATATCATCTGAATTGAATGTGATTTTTGTTATTGTCTTAAATATTGAGTTTCTAAAAGAGCTATAAATTAATTATATATTAAGAGTGTTGCTGAATAACTACAGCAAAATAGGAGAGTTTGAATAGCTGCTGTGTTCCGTCCTATCAAACACTGAGCTAAATACTAGATCATAGTGTAACTTGATGTGAACAGTTGTGCAGGCTTGAGTAATTAATTTTATCTTTATTTGACTAAAGTATTTGTAAGGTATGACTCAGTTACTGCTGGCTATTGTATTTTGTATATGGTAACTAACAAATGGTCAAATTTAATGAATGATATAAAATTTGACCATTTGTTAGTTATGTATTTGTAGAACCGAAATGTTTTGCTTATCTATTGTACCCATGTTGTGTCAGAGAGCAGAGGAGTCTTGCTGGAGAAGCTTACTCGTCTTGTGGAGCCTTATGCCGGAGGGTTGTCAAAGGTGAGACTTCAAGTTCATTATTATAAAGCATGTTATTGATAATTATTCAAATATTGTATTACTTAATCTCTGTTGCATCTAGAAGCATGTGGCTTTATCTGTGTGAGTTTGAAATACACATGATGCATTGGTATTTGGTGCTTCAGCTCAACCAATATTGTCTTGGAATTCTGATAAACGTAAAGTTTTGACGTGGCTTTTACCAAATACCTTGATGCCAGGTGAACTTGGTGTCTCTGCCGGGCAAGAACTATCAGGCTCTGTATGCTGCAGAGAGTGGTAACACCTTCACCGTGAAGCTGTACGCCAATGGACTTGTGTCAGGCATGCTCGAACACTACACCGAGGATGTCAACAAACAGCTCATCGCTGTTGATGTGGGTGCTCAACTGGTGGTCTGCAGTGCTATGTTCTAGCAGACATGTGTGAAGTGGTTGTTACAGTTATAAAGTAGCTTATTTTGGTGTGAGTGTCGAGGAAATTCTATTAATCAGGGTATTTCTGTAAAGCACTATAAATGTGGTTTATGAATATGCACATGTTGGAACATTAAAAACAGCTAACCAGCATTGAAACAAGTCTTGTAACTAAAGTTCCTGGTAATTTCATTACGATTGAAAGGCCATTTTTCGACAGAAGTTCGTTTTAAAGTTTGATAAAGATTAGTTTATTGATTTCAATATGTGAGAGTGGCACTAGCGTAATAAAGCGTAATAATTAAATTTAATTCATCAACTATACTCATTTTTAGCAGTTGAAATTTGACTTAATTCAGAAATATGGGGGAAGATTTCTCTTTAGTCTTCTGAAAAAATCATGAAGTGATGGCACATATTTTCAAAATTTCTGTTATTCATATTTGCAATATTAAAGTACTACATCAGGTATTTGTCTTCAGATTTGTTCATTATTTAATTTTGGGTCTTACTAGATGTCGGATTTGATGTTGCAAGAACGTTTTCTTGATTTAATATTCTAGCTCATATTCCTGCAATGACGATATGGCTGGCAGATTATGTAAGGGCTGTCCTTACCTGCGGTGGTTAAACTAGGAATTTAATAATAATAACTTAAGCCATGATTAATGACCTTCATGCACTGCGTGGTTGTGGTGTATCAGGTTGCAGATGCGACATAACTCTCGTTTCTATGTTCACCTCATTCAAAATGTAGACAAACTTTCTCTTCATTAAAGTTCTATTTATAAACTTCCACTATTCAAGCAGTCTAACATATTTCAACACTTCTTACATTAACAAGCAATGCCTTCACTCTCAGGACGAGCAGCTTTGACGTTGATGTTTGGCTGCTATTACACATACGCTCGGAGTAGGAACGACAAGTTTAACAGAGTAACCGTGTGTAGTTCTGAAAATAAACTGCTGCATGGAAAAATAGAGCTTTTGATTCGAAAGAGCTCATAGTTATTACCTACAACGCCAACCATCATGCTCAAAACTTCTCTTATTGTTTATTGGTTATTAATATACATTTGAAGCTGATATTTTTCTCTGCCTCCTACTTTTCGTGGACTCAACGTTCCTGGAACCAAGGCCGTGAGTTGTCAGCGTGGTGCTGATGCTTTTGACTTCCTCACTTTCAACGTTATGATTTTCCTTTTATTGATACAGCTGCTGAAGTGCTGTTGTTTTATTTCGTTTCTTAATGGTTTAACGTTAATGTTATAATTTCTTCAAGACTTTTCAATTTGAGTATCTTGCTTCATGATTTGTTTAAGAATTCCGTCATGTCTCTTACTTGCATTTGACTACCCAGCTTATTTCAGAAGATGAGTTTAGTATTCGTGTCAGTTATTATTTTCCACCTCCACCATCTGTCATTTCATTTTGGAAATTATTTGTCCTTTTACTCCAGTGAACAGACCCCCGTACCCTTATTGTGGAGACGTGTGCGGCAATCCTTCTCCGTGTTAGCTGCAATTCTATTTTGCATAATTTTTTCCTTATTGATATGTTTCTGATTAACTCTCTGTTAACCATACACTTTCAATTGATAAATTCTCATTTTTTGTCGTCCTTGTAGGCTTTGATGTTCAAAATGTGACTTTATTTTTGTCCTTGTTGCATGCTGTATAATTTGTGGTTTGTATGTTATCAGAATTTCGTCAACCAATGTTTTTTTTTGATACACTTTAGATTAGCAAGACACTTCTTTCTATATTTAAGCAGACGCCATCATCGCTTCTATGTTATGCAGGCACGCTGTAAGATTTTGTGTTATTTTCAATTGAGCAGTTGCTTGCTGCAAGGATGAAGATGCCAAGAACAAGTTTTGAATTAATCTCTATACAAATTTTGCATAATGGAAGTTCCCAAAACATAATTGAAGGGTAGACAGCACTAGTGGACTACTTGCATTTTTTCCCACGGGAAAAAATGCAAGTAGTCCTCTAGTGCTGTCCACCCTTCATATAGTAAACTACTGGATCGTAATCGCCTCTGTCAGCGCTGTGTTAGCGACGGCACGGGAGTGGACTACTTGCATTCTTTCCCATGGAAAATATATTATATTTACCGCGGGAAAAAATGCAAGTAGTCCACTAGTGCTGTCCACCCTTCAATTGACGTTGGGCCGGTATGGCGAACAGTTTCGCTTAGCTGATGGGGCGAAAAGATATCAAGCTCGGCTGTGAAATTTTTTGTACCATAGAAAGCTGATTTTTTTTAGCTGGCGGCGTTTTCACCATTGTGACAAGAAGCGCCTCAATTTGTCTTGTTCCAATTTCACCAAATTCACTTGATTTTTCACAAATGCATGTAATTTGTGCTATTATTAAGGGAAAGTCTCCCACTCCTTTTGTATATTGGACAGACATGCAGTTCATCAAGTATTAATTTCCTTCTCTCGACCTCATTCAAAAAGTTAGCGTTTTACATTATAGTCTGAGTGATTGTGTCTGCAGTAATGCATTTTCTGTCTGTTCATGCTGAGTCTGTCAGTATTAAACAAATATTGTTCATATCAGTATGTGCTCACGCCGTGTTTCTCTTAGCACATCCTGCACCACATAACCTGACCTTCCATGGGAGGGGAATGGAGGACTTCGGTGAAATCCATAAGCAAAATTTTAAAGTTTGTTGTAGGCTATGAGTTATCGTTGTGTTTAATTCGTGTTTATTCAGCTTTACTTTAGTTTTCAGATCTAGGCTGTGATATAACGATCAATTGAAATATTTATTGGCGTGGTACTTATGTTTGCCAAACCTACTTTGAAGTTTATGAATGCTTTACTATGTTTTTTGTGGAGGTTTTTATTTTTCTTACTATGCTTTTATTCCATTCTACTTTATGCTTCCAAATTGTGAATGAGCGGATGGATTATAACGCGTAATGTAGCAAAAAAGCACTGGGTATTTGAGCTTGTCTGTGGTGACAAACTATTTACTGCATAGAGCCAAAGATTTCCAAAAATACGAAGCAGTAAAAGTGCGTTTTTTTTCAAAAATTTGGTGTTCAAGCTTGTTTTAATGATACCTTTATTCCAACACATATAATTTCTTTAACTGGTAACTTTAGGACAAAATTGGGTGACGAAAGTTGATTTTGTTGCATAAGTGTGTTACGATAAATTAATTTGCCAGCAGAAACAGCTACTCAGCATGGAAGTGGATAGGTGGTACTTAGCTATCCAGTTTTCCTTGCTTCTCGCTTTCCAATGTATAAGCGGTCAAAAAACTATTCATTTTGGGGTTTGCAACATCACATGTGACAACATTGGCTTCACAATATAGGAGGCGCTACAACTGGAGGCGCGCATCGTGAAGACGTGCGGTGCCAGTACAGCCAAGGTCCTCGCTGGCATCAAGCGAGCTCCTCCCCTCAACCCTTACTACACCTCATCAGGTGAGCTAGAATAGAATAGAATGAGGCTATAGGAACGAACCTTCGGGCCCATTCTTGGGTCGGATAATTACTTCGATAATTATTCGGTTGTTTACCCAAGTTCCATGCCGTATTTCTAGCCGCGTCAACCATGTCGGCAGCGGGATGAGCTGATGGCTGGCTTAGATTTGACTGGTCTTGAGCTGTGTGCTGGGGTGGATTTTCATAAATTTCTTCGTGTGACAATCTTACATTAAGGATAATTCTGCACTCCAGTATCCTGTTGCTGAAATTATTTTTAAAAAGAGGGTTTATTTACAGCATTCAGGGTTCTGTAGTTGGTACGCATAGGTGTAATAGACGTTTTGGTTGTGGGTTCAGATCCGCACCGAAGCCAGTGGCTTCATCAGGAGCGAAAGAAATAAGGAGGAACATAAAGAAATATTTTATTTTACCTACAGTATGAACGATGTTATTCCCATGCTTGATTTTTCACGTCATGAGTTGTTTTAACATTCGACAAGCTTTTATTATCTATTATTTGTGTAGTCTCTGAGATGAACTATACTTGCTTGCTGATGGCATCCTCACATGGACAGATGCTGTGTCTCGCTAGCACACCGAGGCGACGGCTGAAACCTTTGCAACTTCTTTCAACTCCAGTCTCTGTCTTCTGAGTATTTGTTATGGAATTTTCCTTTGTCAATTATTCTTTTTTGTCTCGTTTGGACCACCCGACATTTTCCAGCGGCTTATTGCACGGGTGTATGGATTTCCTTGTCTTTCTCCTTTCATTTTGAGTTTCTTTTTCAGTCTGCCGTCTTCAATCAATTGCGTTTCTATACTGCACACAGTATACTGTGCTATACACTTCTCACTTATCCACCTAGCCATCAACATTTGTAACATGTTAGAACATGATATTTGTATGAAGATCCCTCATCGACATCAACCACTTCCACCTTTATCACCTTGATTTTTATCATTTTTTTTGTCCTATGCTTTTTGTTTTATGCTGTGCTTAAATAATGAGCTGATTGTTTGAAAAATTCCTAAATTTGATGAATTGGTATCATAAGTTGCTAATGAATTTTGTTTTTCAGATGACAGGTTGCTGGAATACGATATTGATGAAGTGAAATTCTCCGAAGTAACCCCTTTCCAGAAAGTGGAAATCTTGCACAGCAAAAGCTTCGGCAACATCCTGGTGTTGGATAACCTACAAAGTGAGATTACCCCACTCTTCTATCAGGATCAAATGACGCTCTTTAATGACCCTCTTATAATTTATTTCGATGACATTTGTGTTGTAAAGCAAGCTGTTGCTTCATAGTCAATTATGCGGCTATGGAGGTTATATTCGGCTGCTTCAGCAAGTTATTGTGTTTCTTCTAGTAGTTCTTTTTTACGTAAATAGGGGCATATAGTTCTATTCTAATGTTAAAATTTCGAAGTTGTGCAAGTACATGTATGCTGACAGCAATGTGTGTACTCATTCTTCAAGTAAGTTTAATGGAGTCTGGTGTTTATGTTATGTTTTTTGCACTTACTCTAATTGTACAAGGTCATTCATTTTGGTGACACCACCTTGTGTCTCATTACCGGTGCCAAACTGAAAAATGGGGGATTTTTACGGTTCTTCAACTGAAAGTGATAAATAAAGGCATATTTTGAGGGGAAAGAGGGGTCGTAATTATGTCTGAAAATGTTAAATGTAACATTTTGTCTGTAATATAACCAACAAATAGTTTACAAATTTCCAGAACATACTCTTAGATAAATGGAATGTGTACGATGTACTTCCTCATTAGGTATTTCCAGCAAAACTATTAATTTCCTTTGTAATCAGATAATGAGGAGCCTTTTCTTTGCCATTATCAGACCTAGCTGAGAGTGACCTGGCCTACACGCATGGCCTCATGAACAAGGGCGTGGACAGTTACAAGGGCAAGACTGCCCTCATCCTGGGTGGAGGAGACGGCGCTCTCATGCACGAGCTGCTCAAGGAGGACCCAAAGCACGTCCTCATGGTTGACGTAAGTGGCCATCAGTCAGAGTTCTTGCTTGTGTCAGTTTGAAGAACTAGAAGAGTGCGTGACAATTTCCTCGATTCAAGCACTTTGCGTTCAGCGGAAACTTTTGTTCATCGTGAAGAATAGAAGGCTTTCCGAATTTCTTTACTGTTTATTAAAGGATATTGTTTTGAAGAGAACGAGTGCTGGAGCTAACTTCACTTCAGTTGAAGCAGATGCAAATGTCACCCATTGTTCTGTCAGACTGCCTGTGCCAGCTATCGAAAACCACTGACCTGACTTTTTGCCTTATAAAATTTAAATTAATGTATTATGTACACATTTTCAGTATTTGTCTGTTGATTTGTTTATATGATATTGTTCAGTTTTTCATTGTAATAAATAGTTTCATTTTTTTCTTTAAATGTGATTGTAGCTTGAATTTTATGGTTCCTTTTTTCCGTTATTTGAAAGGCTTTTATTTTCTATTCCACTGGCTAGTTTCTCTATGCTGAGTCAGTGTAGTGATTCTTTAAGAGCAATTTTTTTCGTGAGTTTGAGTAAACTTTTTATTTTCATATGCTGCTAGTGCATTCATTACGAATTTTAATATTTTTATTCTCTACTTTATTTTTTTGTGGAACAAAGGTTGTATCCTATAGGGATGTTTTCAAGGTAGGGATTTCAATTTGAAATTCAGGTAATGTTTCCAAAACAGTGTATTGCCTCTATTCATTGAGCGAGGTGACGCAAATATTCACCTCAGACTAACATGAAGCAACAATCATAAACTGTATTTCAACCCTTGTTTTCAGATTGACGAAGCAGTGATGCGGTGCTGCAAGGAATTCCTCCGAGCTGCGTGCGGCTCTACTCTGGACAGCTTCAAGGGAGATAACTACGAGGTGCGTGAGACTGCTACTTGTCGCAAGTCATTGAGGAGTAGTGTCAAAAACAAGTGGGCGGGATTACCTCAGATGGTACCGATAAAACTGCAGTGGCAGATACCTCAAAAAAATTGACAACCTTGAGAATATTCAGCAGCTGTGACGCGTGGCATTGTGTATCATGCATTCACGAGCGATTGATCGAGTATTAAACAATCACTGATTACATGAATGGAGAAAATCCGCCAAGGCGCGACAGAGTGTAGTTGTTTTCACTGCACTGCAGTGATCGCCTCTAACTCAAAGTCTATGAACAAGGTCTCGTAACTGTCCTACGTGTCTTTTCGGTAGCCGTACTCACCCGCATCCTATTGTTGAATGTGACGCATCAATTATGAAAGAACTATCTTACCTTTGTAAATTGAAAATTTTGTGATTCGACTCTAGATAAGTGATGTCCCACAACCCAGTACTAGTTTTATACCGGAAAAAGCCCACAGAACCATGAAAATATATCTTGTGACAGTGTCTTTTTCTTGTTATATGTTTCGTTACAAACTGCTTTCCATAGTTTGATTCAGCAGCATATCATCGTTCTGTATTTTTCTTGTTACGTCTTTGCCACAGACAATCGTGGGTGACGCCATCGCGTACATGAAGGAGTACATCAAGGAGGGCCGGCAGTTCGACTATGTGTTCGCTGATCTGACCGACGTGCCCATCGGGGAGCCAGTGGGTGACGTGTGGGACTTCCTTGGGATGGTCATTGAGCTGGGCACTCAACTCCTCAAGCCTGGCACCGGCAGATACATGACTCATGTACGTATAGCTCGGTTTCATGTATAGTACATAGATCGCGTTGCTTAATTCTTTGACACGCACCTTCTAGGCTGAACTGCGGTAGAGCTTGTAATTCAAGTGTAATTTAGCCGATCAATTCAAACAAGTATTTCGAAGTTTCAAGATGATTTGTATCTTTGGTCTCCATATAACAATGTTAATGCATGTTTGATTTACATGTTGATCATAAATTAAACTAGTTTAGATCCTATTTTAAGTATCAAACTCGCAGTCAGGATTTGTAGAAGGGTTAAATTAGGTTCTTTGATCATCGTCAAAGTTTTATTCATATCACTGGCGATAATAGTTCGTCAAACGTAATGACTTGGGGAATTTTTGATGGTATATGGCAATTTCTGTGCCATATTTAAATCCATAAAGTTCAACATAGCATCGCTGTCGAGTTTCGTGGGCGTTTCAAATGTTCTGCAAACTCGTCGAAAATTCTGGTATAGGTGTGGAATTCATACAAACTTTCGGCCATCACTAAGTACATACTGCTATTAAGACACAATTAATTTAAAATGTAGATATCAAAGAAGTTTAAGTGCATGTGAATTTCTAGTTTTAATTCAATTTGCTTGTACTGGTATCTGTTGCGGTGAAGTTTATGGTTACCGTTATGAAATGAAAGAGCACTCCGTAGCCAAATTTGATGTATCGGTACCTCGTTCATTGGAAAAGTTAAATATTAACTTGATGATGAATAGTCCAACTTCTTTCTCTTCGGTTAGGTTATGTTTTTAGCCTGCCATTTGCCGCGGTCCCGATAATCTGCAGCTACAACTCGTGTGGGTTGTCGCCTACGCTGAGTGCGGGACTGCATTCTCAAATCCTTTCCTATCGCCGTATAACACCAGCCATCTCACAAAATTATTGAATGTTTTTTTTTTTTGAATGGGATAATAATCGATGACGTCTGAAAATTTGTGTTCGGGAGTTATTGTTGTACAATTGTCTGGGTGGTTACCCTAATACTGGTGTGTTTAACAACAGGCGACGGGCGTTCAGTGCACGAATGCTCTGTCCATGTTTGAGAAGAGGCTGTCGAGCGCGAGCGTGGGTATGCAGGACATCAGCCGCACTGCACACTACGTACCTTCCTTCATGGAGAAGTGGTCCTTCTTCCAGGCCACTCGCAAGCCTTCCTCATAATGACTGCTCTCGTTTTCTTAGCTTCTGTGGTTCATTTAGTTCCCTCATATTAATTTTCGTATGGTGCGTGTTCCTTGCAGGTTTTACTATTATTTTACCAATCGTTTTGAGAACTAATTTTCCATGTTTCTTCTAGTGTGTGTTAACACTCGATTTCAGGCTCAGGAATTTCTACAAGGATACTTTACATTTCTTCTCACTGGATCATGAGCGCAACATGACACAAAGCCTTAATCAAACTTGTATTCAGGATTTTTTTGTTAAATTAAATCTATACACTGATATTGATCGTTTATTTTCACATCATATTTGAGTTAGTATTTGAACTCTTACTGCATCACTGTACTCACGTTGCAGTAGTTTTCATGCGTCTCCATGTGATTAGGAACATCTGAGGTATTTTAAGAACTTCTTTGTCTTTCATCAGTAATAGACTTGACAGCTGTGCAACAAGCAGAGAACCTTTCGAATACTCGGGCTAAATTTTTCATGTGTGCTTAATGCCAATTTTAATGGAAATTATTCTTAAAAGAGTGTTTAAAAAATGGATTATTTGTCAAGCCATTGTCATATTCCCACAAGCATGTATATTTTCTGTCAGCTCATGCTGCTGCTCATGTTTCCGGACCGACTCTTCCTTCTTTCTCATGCAAAGCTTGTTTTAGCTTGCCATCTTGGGTCCCTAAGCCTATGATTTACTGTATGCATTCTACATTTTATTTCGAACAATGCTTTCCACTAACTCGTTTGATTGTGTCTAATATGGAGCATTATTTGTGATAGTTTAAAGCATATTTTTTGGGTGGCACTAATTTAAAAAGTTCTTACAGTAATGTGGCTTCCAACGTTCAGCTTTACACGTTCAGCTTTACACGTTCAACATTCATTTTTATCTCGCCCCTTTTAGCGACACCCATAACGAGAAGTATATTTTTGCGTACAATTTTCTGGTGAAGTGGAAGCAATATTGTTGTTTTCATTAGTACAATACGAAAACATAACCTGCCCACGTCTCCAAGTCCCTACTGTTCCCTTCATTGATCAGAGTTCGTTCATGTTTCCAGATGTTACTGACAAGTGTTCAAACTCTCATCTTGGTATAACTCTCAAACTGTTGTTCAAAGTAACATGTGTACTCGTGAGTACTGGCTGCTCAGTCTTTTATTGGCTCTTAAATATTCGTTTTCGAAGCTTCTTTCATTCCAGTTCACATTACTCTACAATCTCGTATTGATATTAAGTCATCTCGCTGTGCCTTAGTAGTTTTTAATTTTATTAATCATGGTTGCTTGCTGTTCATAATTGTCGTAGTGATGCATGGAAGTAATTTCTTAGTTCGTGCTTCCAACTTCCGTTTGAATTTACTTATAGTTCGATTCAATTTTTATGATTCGATTCGTACTGACACTCGAATTTGGAAATTGCTTTCTTAGCAAATTTTATATTTTTATAATAATTTAAATACTATATATGCGCTGTCACAAATAATTTCAATACTATATATGTGCTGTCACAGATAATTTCATTATCATGTTTGCATGCTGTTTAATAATTTTGTTTTCATATCTTCAGCCTCGCGAGTTTCTTGCGCTCTCTGTTTATTTAGCATTACGATTACGAGAACACAATTGTCTTTCACGCGACTGATTCTCAATAGTGCTTCGTGACAGTGGCAAATTTTGGACAACGAGTAATATCATCACTTGATCTCATCGCTATAAACCGCTCAATAATTATAAATAATGCTCAGAGATAATCTAACGTCCATAGTGGCATTATGAGAGGCGTTGAAACTCGGATAGGGGAACTTTATAGTTCAGTCTCTCTATGGAACAGTTTAGCAGATGATTCTAGCACACTATTGACGCTACAATTTTGACAGCCAAACTTTTGTTCGTATTTTTCTCATCCGCTTCTTGGAGTTAATCAATGCAAGTTGTGCGTACATTAGGCGGTAAATTGATTCTTTGAATCGTTTTCTTGCCCATAAGATCGTCTTTTGCCGGACAACTGCTTGTGTGAATGATGTTTATGGCCGCGTGAATTAGACTTTGTCGGGTTATGCTATAACTCTGTGTGCCCATTTTCTTTCCTGTTGGAGCATAGTTGACGTTATACTTCAAGAAAAGAACATTCTCTGCCATAACTTCCTCGCAGTGCCATCGCTCATGAACTATGTGGAATGTAAACCTATTTTTGTTGTGCATTACGACAGTGATCGCCTTTTGATACTCAAGTGATTAAACAATTTTAATATAAATGCGATCTGAGAATAGAGTACATTTTCATGTTTGTCTTCTGGCCAGATAATTGTGGCCTCAAAATGTTGTGTTTTTTCGACCTAGTGTGAGATACGTGGAACTGTTGCTCATTTGATGCATCAGTTACTAGCACTCTTGCACATTTTCGAAGTTTTCGTGTTATGCACTGGGCTCTCGAAAAATACGGTGTGAGTTTATACCCCGAAGATTTACTAAATTTTGAAGGGGCTTTTCAGCTCTTTAATAATCAGTTAATATCGAGGTAAGATGTCGCCAATAATGTTAACTAAATTTTGTACTCATTCATACACATTGTTCCACACAATTACTCATTTTTGTTGATTAATTTGAAATTTGTGTGTACCTTTAATTAACGGTTGCCCGTTGGCCATGCGCCTGTGCCATTCAACAGTCAAGACGTGTGTTAGGGACTATTTTTACGGTAGAGTATTGTACCTTTGACTAGCGCATCTGTCCAATTTTTCAAATGATTTTTACGCTCACGCAATTATACATGTATGTATGTACGCAATTATAATTATGTATTGTTAGCATAAGATGTTGCCTGCAAACTCTTCGTATTGCGCTAGTGATCGAATGTGTTCTAAACGTTGTGACATGGTTCTGAATAATTGCAATAGAAACTAATATTATAAAATAGTTTAGTTTTAATAACTGGATTCAGAACGTTTATATTGCTCGATGGTGTCAAATTGTTGCGTGCAAAGCTTTCATTTTTGTGTGCTGTTGATGAAGTTAGTTCTGCAATCCATTTTAAAGTTTGATGTTGATATGGGGCATATTTTCTACGTTCATAGTCTTTGGTACCCGTAGAATAGCTGCTTTAGAATGTAAAGAAAACACTGAATGTTACGGTTCAAATTTTATCACCGTTACTATGTTCAAGATATAAAACTTAAGGTGTATCTTAGATATTCCTCAGAGAATTTCGTTTCATAGCATCTACACCTGGAAGCGTCATTGGAGGACTTGTGTTGTTACCAGTTTTCATTAAAAGGAATTCATATGTTGTCTTTCATTATATTTTCCTCGTGTCTAGGATGCCAGCGAGCTGTTATTACTACGAACTGTTGACCCATCTTTTTAATGGTTGTCTCGGCTACTTCTTTTGTGAGTTGAATGTTTTTTCATTTTTGTATTGATCCTCCAGTACGAAGACCTGGCTTTCCACGCTAGTTTTTTATAGTCTCATTTCGCATAGAAGTATAGTGTTTTGTTCCAATTATTGCTTGAACCATTGTTTAATGTACGAATTGAAATTTTGCTTTGAAATTTTTATCCCTTTTTGCTTCATGCCAAGTAGCAGTATGCCCTGGACTCCCCGTGGATGACTGATGTTGTATCACTCACCAGGGATCTTTAAACGTATTTCCAGGTGTGAAAGGGAAGCAAAATCCAAGTATATTCTATTTTATGGACTTGTGGTATCCGTACTGTGTATGACTGCTGCGGAAACTTTTAAGAGATTGCGGGAATAAAGGAAAGTGTAAATTATGTCTCGGTGAACATGTTTCAACTCGCTTGCCTTAAGAAATAAAAGCCCCTTTTCTCCAACTATTGTGGCTTTAATACCGCTCGTGTGCAAATTAAATCATGCAATGCAGTTTTCTGTAGACAACTTTTGATGCGTCACTGACACAACTACACTAAAATCATGTAAAGAAAGCCAAGCAAGTCAGCTATCACGATATTGAGTTTAATTACTCCTGTTAGAGGGATGTACATTTTAAATGATGTTTAAAAATTTGATTGAGAGCATAATTGTGTTAGTCTAATGTGACACTGAAAAGTTGAATTTACCTCAGGGGGGTGCCTCAGTCGCATCCAAGAGATGCCTGTGCTGTCTCTGGGTCCTACGCCATCAAAAGCTGCTCGTAAAGAGTAGGTGTCACAGCTCACTCGTCACCCTAATTTGGTTAACTGTAATATTTTCTCTAATTAGACATCTCCAGAGTGATAACGATTGATTATATTTTTCTACAAAATTAGTTCCTGTCCCCTTATACAGGAAATTTATAAATTTTGTAAATAATGTTCCAATTCTTGCACTCCGGATCAAGTTCTTGATTGTTTCATGCTTATTCTCATTTTTCTGCTAAGGACATTTTCGTTTGCGCATCCTCTTGAAGAGTTGGAGCACCTCGAAAGATATGTGCTATTCCATAACTTGACTCGCTGGAGTATGCTACTAGTGTCGGTACTCGTGCGTGTCAGGAAGTTCTTACTCTTCAGTGATAGCCGTAGCTACCCCTCGTAGGGTCAGCAACACTTGTTGTGAAACACTTTTGTAATTTGACGCAGACTTTACACTCATTCGATCAAATTGAATTTTCGTTCTTTAGATTTCTTGTACAATCGTAATCATTTCTCGGGACGACATGCAGAGTTCATTCCTTGTTATTTTTTTGCTAGCTATTCCTCTGAGTTTCAGTGAAAATTAAATGTTTTTTAGTCACTTATCTATTAATTTAAAGGCAAATTTGTTGTGTATGCAAGATGTTCTGGTTCCTTGAAGTTTTTTATATGATGAACAGTTTCATTGTATAAGTGGATGAGTTTTTATTGCCCACAAATGTACTTCTTAGACAATTGAAAATCTTGAACAATTGATGCAACAGTGTAACTGATGCACAGAGCTGTGAGCAGGAACATCATCTTCGTGCAGGCAAGCCAGTTCGATTGTGGAGTGCAAATCAGCTGTGTAAACGGTCACTGTCAACTGGTAATGCTGAAACGCTCAATTATCTCCAGACGGAATTTATACCTCTAATAATCCTTGCTGTTGTGGCTGCGGTGTTTAAATCAGGAATATATGTATCTGCAGTAAAAAACTTCATTCTTCAATGAGCAGCGTCTCTAAGTAAATGCGAGCGTACTAAAAAGTGAAAACGTTTTCGTTATTCGCGTCATTAGGAAAATATGTTTAATTTTTTCATAATGTTTTGCATGTGATAAGTAGTATTATTGTGTGCCGAGTATTCATATTTCTCATCGTTTCAGATGACAATATTGAAATACGCAAATTTATTTTTTATACATTACTGGGTTGACAGATTGCAGTGGTAATTTATGAATGTTAAGTTTTGAGTCATGGCAAAACGCCGCCTGAATACCCTCGGCCTGAGCGAAGAACTGCAGCGCCACTGTGTCCGTCATGGCCTCAGAACTGTGCAGGTGAGGCCTCGAGAATGTCTCGGGCGGTTCAAATATTGTGCCGATATTTTACGGTAATTTTTTTAGAATCACCTTCGAATGTTGTAATAAGTGCATCTGCATGCAGGTACGTGTATAGGAGCTTCTGCTCTAGGTATAGCGGTAGACAGCCCGCACTCCAACTCTGCTGTTGTATTTCTTCTTTTTCATGCGTGGCTACTGTTGTTAATTGAAACTGCGAAGACATCGTCCACTTTACAGATGTTTTTTATTGAACATGTAACCTTGAAATTCTTAGATCAAGTTTAAACTAGGAATAAAATAATGATAATTTGATCAGGTAAAAGTAGGATTACCAATAAGTGATTTTCTAACCCGGCTTCCGGTCAACATATTCTCCTGTGTACTCTCAGAACCGTTCTAAAGTTTCGATGCTATGCCAATGGTATTTTGAGATCTTGTGGATGATATTTTTCAAATTCATAACAAATGCAGCCAATTTTCGTCGACGCATAAATCTGCCTTCTAGAAAGTTACCATGATGCACATTAGCAATGTTGTCAGTGCCAAGACGCAAATGTACCTCAACTCGCAATGGAATGTGCGTACCAGGAATACAATGATGTAACGTGTACCAGAAAGTTAATGGAACGTGCGTACCAGGAATATAATAATGTAACGTACGTACCATAATTGTAATAATGTAGGGTGCGCACAAGGAATGTAATAATATAAGGTACTTGTGTTGCGCAGGAGGTGCTGGAACTGCAGCTGCTGGACATAATGCAACAGCTGCGACTCAATGCGCAACAGGCGCGGGCTCTGCAGCTGCAGCTCGCACAGCTGTGTGCGCCCCGACGCGTTACTGTGCGTTGTGAGGGTATCCGCTTATTTTTTCATGTGGGAGTATCATGCATGTTTTTTTATTCTGATAAATGTGAACATGAATTATTCGTACCTGTTTATGTTGCTTACTTTGTTTGTTTTATCATTTGCTTAATCGTGCAGCGGTTGGTATTGTTTTATATCGAAATGTAATAGTTTTACAGCGATTTAGTGTTCGATTTATCCTTTTGGCGTTCTTTTGAGTGTGTGATAAGATAGTTCAGTGCAGCTTAGATTAGTGAGCTGGAATCTAAAGCCTAAACTCCACTAAGTGACGTCGTTAACGTGACATTGCTCAGAGGTTCATAAGCTACTATCAGCAGCTTCAGATGCACTCCTTGCGAAAATCTCTTGTATCAGTTCAAGTATGTAGTCAGTTATGGAATACCTTTTCTGTGTAATGTACTATTGCAATTTTTTGCACTCACTATCAGATTAAAAATGAAATAAATATTTAATTTAGTCCGTACTTTCCTTTAAAATTGTGCAGTTATTGTCAGTTTCACAGATCATTTCCACTTGAGAGCAGTCTAATACGTTGAAATACTCCTAATTCTGTACGAGTTCGCATTTGTTCTCTTACTCTCGCACTCATGTTGACTGACATGTGGGCAGGCATGGGACATGCTGCAGGAGGATGAGGGGGCGAGGCCCCTGCCGTCCGGCCACGGGGAGCTCGATGTCCTCTTGGCAGGGGGCTTCCAGCGGGGCACCCTCACCGAACTGGCAGGTGAGTGCAACTCGAGCAGGTCGTAGTCGCAGTATTCATCCTGAACAGATCTTTCCTAGACTTGATAGTGGTGGTGTTAAGGTTTCGTTAATTTTGTACTGTATTAGTTTAGTCGTATGCTCTTGCTAAATTTTACACCTATTCCCATTGCAGTATAGCATTGATAACTATCCTCTCTAGCGTGAGTGGAGTAGCTTCAACTGAGAGGCCACAATTTGGACATGTGTTGTATATATTGCATGCGTATCTAAGGTGGTTGACCCCTCTAGTCGGTACGACAACGTCACCTCCTACTAGGTATCTTGTGTGTCTCATATCGCAACAGCACTGATAGTTCCCTGGTGCATGACAGGTCCTCCCGGTGTGGGGAAGACTCAGTGCTTGATCCCTCTGGGCGGTACGACAACGTCACCTCCTACTAGGTATCTTGTGTGTCTCATGTCGCAACAGCACTGATAGTTTCCTGGCGCATGACAGGTCCTCCCGGTGTGGGGAAGACTCAGTGGTGCATCTCCCTCGCGGCGCAGTGCGTGTTGGGAAGCGGCGGTTCTCCAGCCCCCGTCATCTACATAGACACGGAGGCCACCCTCACACCGCAGCGGTGAGCGTGATCAGCAGCAGGGCGGTGTTCTAGGTATACATATTATTATTATTACTGTCTCAAATACTTGAGCTGGGCTAATTCTATTTTGAAAGCACTTGTAATGTTGTGTTTAGTGTGCGAGAAGTCGGAGAGTTTCACGTTGATGCTTAATGTTGTTGAATTTCGTTAATCTTTTATTTATTTTTATTCAATTCCATACATGCCAGCTTAAAATTTTAGTCATGGTTGTATTTTTTATATTGTGTTTTCTGTGTTGGAAGAAGCTGCGCTTTATTAATGTATTTTAATGTATTGATGTCACCGCAAATTAATTAAAACTGGTTGTTATGTTTCGCATATGACGATATTATTTCCTTATAAGGAATACACCTGCCTTGTTCATTATTTTTTCGAACGTGTTATACACCCGATGGCTATTTTTAGTTTAATATTTGTATATCATTATATGTTTAAAACTTATATCGTAAATATAACTCGGAATTCATCGAAGAAGGGTGTATAATTTGTCCAGTTGGCACTCACATTCTGCCCTGGTTGCAGAGTAGTGGAGGTGCTGACACAGCGGCTGTCAGAGCATGACCAGGCTAGACTGCCAGAGCTGCTGGCTGACATCGTGGTGCACAGACCAGCCTCTGTTGAGCACCTCCACAAAATGTGCGCACAGCTCAATAGTTTGACTTAAATCTTAGTCATCTTCTGAAACTCTAGCGTCTAGTCTTCAAATTCTATTCTCAATGTACTAGTAATTAAATTTTATCCGCATGTTTTTAACTTTCTAAGTGAAATAAGTACACAAGTCTGTGTCTTATTGCTTTAAAAAATTTGTAGTTGTAGACTATTTAAGTATTGACAATGAATTGAAAATGTGGCTTTTACAAATAGCTCAATAACAGTTCGTATATTTCACTGGAGTGATTTAAACGCCCGTTGAAGATGTGCTTGATTTGTTTGCAATTGCTTCAACTTCTAGGATTAAAATTTATGTTAGATGACTGTTCTTTCGTGTAAGTAGTAGTTGCCAAATTTTACGGCTGAAAGTATATTCTTTAAGAAAGAACCATCTACTTTCCTTGCAAAGTAGATGTATGTCTTATTAGTCAGTTGAAAACGGCGTCAAGTGCGTGGATGGAACATTGTGCTAAATGCAATGTTGTCTATTATATGATAATCTCGTAAATTCACTGCCAAACAAATACTCGTAGTTAAGCTCAAGTTATGTTACTCAATATCCAGCTATTTGAGAAGAGTAGCTCAACGTCTATAAGGAACGTCCATAAGGAAGTTAGATCTAAGAAGTCGATCTCTATAAAAAAATTGAGGTGTAAGGACTCAAGGGTCTAGAAAGGAGTTAAAGTAAGTCTAAGGAGTCGGATGTTTAGGTAGGAGTTGAGGTCTTCAAAGATGTTGTCCTAATAAACTCTGTACAAAGTGGAAACTGCCAGCCTTATAGCTCTCTTGTCAGTGCCGAGTCACCAGGTGCTTTCTCTTAGATGTAAAAATGTGTACAACCTTGTGGTTGTTGACGTCTACTTGTGCGGTGGAAGTAATGGCTAGGTATACGTGTATAATCAATGTGCAGTGTGTAGTGCTTTATTTGCAAGTAAACAATCATTTTAATCTTTTCAAAGGTTTTCATGTAAAGCTTTTACATGAAGCCACCTAAAGCGAAGCGACCTTGTCTCATTTGTTAACGTTTGACCCATTAATTGCAATATTGTGTAGAGCTTAAATCAGCATAACTGTGGCCAGATTGGAGCAGCTGGAGCTGCAGTGCCTGGAACTACGAGCTAAGGCCGTGTTCGTAGACTCTATCGCCTCTCTAGCACGTCAGGAATTTCCTGCTCACCGCCCTGGGCGTCCCGGTGGACACTGGCAGAAGACACTGGTCCTCGCTGGCTGGGCTGCTAAACTCAAAACTCTCGCAGCGAACTGCAAACTCTCGGTAATTTTTGACTACAATCGTGTTTCTTAGTTTTATTACCACTCGTGCTAATATAAGGTTATTCTTATGGACCAACTAATGACTTAACTGTGAGTGATTTAACTTCTACTTTTTCTCATAGGCTCTTAAATGTAAGGAATTATTAAATTATGTTAGCAAGTTTAGTTACTCAGTGGAAATTTTATTTCATAAATATAGACCAGCTATTTCCATACTTTTCTGCTCACTTTCCGTACTTTTTTTGATTGACAAATATCGTATTAAGTTAGTGGGTAACTTTTTAGTGCCCCTCTATTTTTTTCTTAGTTCTTCATATTCAACTATATTCGTATTTTCCATAAAGCTTTATGATACTCATTGGTAGCAACAAACTTGCACAGTTATTTCTCTCAAGTTGAAGCTTGAGTATTTCAGTCAAGATTTGTACACACGTCTTTATAATTGTTTTCACTGTTTCTTTTACGTATATATTTGTAATCCAATATGTCTGAAATTAATTTTTGCCGATCATATTTCTGGTAAGCTTCCTCTGAAGTTATGCCTTCTTGTGATCCCAATTTATTTACATTGCTTTTGTGGCCGGTTACACTTTCACCCATCTAAGCCGCATTGCACAACCCAGTGAAATGAAGGCCCACCAGAATGCAAGCCACAAACTGCCGAAAGGCGTATAAATGGAAGGACTGCCAGTGCTTCTGCCTCTGTTTCCACAGTAATATTTTCCTTAGTTGAGTGGCATTCAAAATAAAAAGGCTCTTCATAGCATTTTCTTTGTAGTTTATTGAACACGGGATAGTTTATTTATACCAAAAAGTTGAAATCGATGGCGGAATAAAATGCAAGATATAACACCGTCACAACACTGCGTAGGGCGAGTAGTTCCAAGACTAGAAAATAGCGAAGTACGCAAGTGCACATATAACGTGTGCTTTACGTAGCCGGCAGCAGAAGAAATAACCTCTACTTGCGCTCATTCGCCATCCTATATACCTGCGGCTAACGCAAAAAACTACTTCTTAGTAGGTACCTCGAAGCAACCCGGCCCGTAATACTGCTATACAACTCGGGAACGAGATCTCTCGTTCACACTTTATTCATCTGAAGTGTTGCCTGTAGGGTGGCTATGCAGCGCATGAGCCCTACAGAGACAACCAGTTTTCCCGCCGCCACTGTTTAATGTTATTCGTACCTAATGTGCATTATGGTAAGCGGTGTTAATGGAGCCTGGGAAAGATTGAGAGACTATGGTGTAAAAAATGCCAAAGATATTGGCTTATGTGCAAGAGTTTATTAAGTTGTCCGTCATCAGGATATGTTATACCTGAATTGGTTTGACTTATACTGCGACTGATGTCATCCTTTTTCCAACGTTTGTGAAGGTAACTTTGTATGTCGTGTATTGGATGAATATGTAATAATTTTTTTTTCAAGGTGGTCGTCACTAACCAAGTGACAAGCCGCGGGATGTCATTCTCTGACGATGTAGATGAAGAGATGCAAGATGACGACGAGAAAGTGACGATGCCTTCAGATGCCCCGAGTTGCTCGCTACGTCTGGAGGAATCTTCGTCGTGCCACAGCGTTACGCCATCGTCTAGTGCTGCGCCATCGTCTAGTGTTAGGCCATCGTCTAGCGTTGCGGACTCTGATGACGCAAAGCCTTCGGTTTGTGCTTGTGTTGCTTCATCATCTAACGTTGATTGTGTTGTTCCTCAAAATTCTTCTCATCGTTTAATGTCACCTGCTAAAACTGCTAACTTTACATTTGATGCAACTCCAGAAGAGGTTAGTACTTTGTGTAACACTGCATCTCCATGTAGTACCAATGATGAGAACGGCAAGATTGATGCAGACGGAGTGAAATTTCCAGTTCACGAGAATTTTTTGACACGAAATAAATCTGATTCTCCAGCATTAGAGGAAGTTTCTGTCCGGTATCCGGAAATGAGCCTGAAGCGAGCAAAATCTAATATGGTTCATATTCAAAGCTGTAAGGCGAAGAGGCCTTGTGTATCTGTTCCTGAAGCTGACTCAGCCAAAGTCCAGGGCAGTTTGTTGAGGACCGGGAAATACAAGTACGTGACTCCTGCTCTTGGAAACACATGGACGCACTTTGTGAACACGAGGCTCATCTTCCAATACACTGCCGACCTGGCGGTCAGGCAGGTGAGGTGCTTCTTTCTATCTGGGACTAAAAAGATCACAAGAAAAAAATCAACTTCTATACCTTTAAAACTCTCGCTGAAACAGTTGAGGCTGTAAATTAAATTCAGACTGTTCTTTACGGCAAATCTACAGCCCTCTACTGAATTTCAATTATTAAACAAAAATACACTGCTCTTATACGAGTTTTGTTCTGCTGTTAAGATATACATTAAAATTTGAAACTTGTTTTCTTCCCAATCTCAAAAACGCCATCAGGGATTAATCTGAGTTCACGATGTTTCAGTTTTACTCTTGATTTTCTATCAATTGAATATCTGCAGTTTATATGATGATTATGTTCTGGGAGTAGAAATATTTTTTCTGTTCTTCACTATATGTGCACTTACTGACGTCAGGCTGATGATAGGCTGCAAGTCTTAGCACTTTCTTACAAAAACATTTTGCTAATGTTTTCAATATATGCTCTGGACTTGCGCGTTCGACACTTCAGATTTCCACAGTACGAGTATATCAATATATTTACGTTGCTCTGAATTATTTTACTGTTGAGCAACATTTTTACTCTTAAAGATTGTAACGTTGAATTTTCAGCAGCACAGGAAAGTGAATTTTTTATCCTAATCATTTTTTTCGATTCAAGCTCAATTGACGCTTTTGATTTAGTTCGAAAACCTAATTATATCTCATGAGCTAGTATCATAAAATTTGTGTCACTTTTTTCATCAGTTGGTGATAGTGAAGTCCCCCGTCTCTCCTCTGGCCGTCTTTGATTACACCGTTACTCCCGCTGGTGTGCTTGTTACCGGTAAGTGTAACAGTGAACGTCATTTCTCATGGATTCTTTATCACTTCTTATGAAGTGTTCTCATCAGTTTCTGTTGTTATTTTTGTAAATTGATTCGCTCTCCTTTCCCCTATTCTCTTTTCAGTTATTTCTTAATACCGTGCACCACTGCTGATATCACTCCTATTGTGGCTGGAGGAGTTAAACAAGGAGTTTAAGGATTTTTTCGTAGTGACGCAACTAATGGACTGATCCATGAATTCTAGGAACTTCTGTACGATATAGTCTGAACCGCTGAAGCGCTAACGAACTTATATCATTACTACTATTCTTTCCAATTGTTCTCTTCTGACGTTTCATTTGGGAAGCAGTTTTGGGCAGTCTCTATTGAATCACATCTCGCGTACATCTTAACGCGAGAACCTGTAGTCTGGTTGGGTTAAATTTATAAGCTTAGTTCAATCTAGAGCATTGCGATAATGTTCTACTAAGTGGTTATGGTATAGTTTTCCTAATTGAAGGTTTAGACTCCACACGTGCTCTCATAGTAGTATTACAATTAAACGCTGTGCGAGTACATGTCTCAATGCCTCACTGGTGTGTGTGATATTTCAGATACTTGGCACCATTTATCTTCGATATTTTATGCTTTTGGTGTATCATTGTAAATATTTAGATGTTTTGTTGAAAAATTGAAATTGTGTCAAAATATCTTCCACACTTATCCATCTTTTTCCATGCTCAATAATCAGTAGCATCTTTTACTTTTTCAAGGACAACGCCCAAAGTTGGTTTTTGAACGTTTCAAGACTTCAGACAATATTACAGCCCATCTTTTTATGTCTGTGCCCTCGGTGTTTCATTTTGCTGCATTTTTTTTCTTGCCAGGAAGAGGGAAGTACTCGAACAGTGGCTGTGACCCTAACCTCGTCCACATCGCTGTAGAGCCTGGTCCTGTTGTGTGACATGGAGGCTTCGAGAGCTAGACCCTGCACTGCTGTGTTCCGCTTAGGTAGGTAGGTAGGGCTTCACTCTGGCAAGATCTGTGTATTAATTCCCTCTTTGGGGTTCAGAAACATGTTCGTGAGGCTTTTTTTGTTCAGCCGTATGTATTGACTTTGTCTACTTGCTTAAAATGTTGCTGCGTGACTTTCAAGCGTGGTACTCAAATCATATCGACTCAAAAGTCGAAGATTCAAGCTCTATCATTCAGTAATAGACGACGTAACTATTGACAACTATACAATCAAGCTAAGATACGTATGCTTTAAATCTGCGCTGGACATTCATAGGCATGTTGTGTGCTACTAATAAGAGGGTGGTGATAAATAATGTGAAGATAATTCCGTTGGTAAAAGCTGACGCTCAAGGATTTCAGCTTAAATGCAAATGCCCTGCTGCTCTCTTTAAATATCCTGCCTTCCACATATCGTAACACCCCTTCATAAACCAAATTGTTTGTGTTCAAAAATGATATCAAGAGAGCAATTACTATTTACTAGAGGTGGTGTGGATTTCTCTATGATTTTTCAGATTCGCATCCGTACTAGTAAATGTCAAACAGTTTCTCCCACTCGTGTGAATTTCTATTTTCTTGGAAAATCCATTTTTGAGATTCAGTGAAAGAACTTCGTGTTCTATTTTTTATGAAGCTGTTTGCGAAGTTAGAACAATTTTTTTAATATTTATCGAGGCCGTCGCACAGAGTCTAGTTGTTCTGTCAAGAGACTTAACTGGATGAGCTCTTGAGCATCTCATTAACAAGCAAGATTTAACCTTATCCACGCTTCGGTGTTTCGTCGCTACGTTCCCATCATACAACACTGAGTATGGATATATCACCACTGATATCTCTGTACTTGCGCGCTAATGTCGCTGCACCAACACCTCTGTGCTGATGCACTTATGTATCTGTACTTTCTGCACACCATCTCTGTACTAACGCCCTTATATACATATCTGTCCTAATATCTCTGCACTAATATTTCTGTATTAATGCATTAATTGCTTTGGAGAAATATCGCTACACTAACTTTTCTGTACTAATATATCTGCACCAATATCTGTGCACCAATATGTGTGCACCAATATCTGTGCAGCAATATCTATGCAGCAATATCTCTGCACTGATATCGTAGCACAGTGCACTAATACCAGTGCAGTAATTAGCATCAATCGATGAGTAATTATCGTAACAACAGTGCCAGCTGCTGGGGAGTTCCCTACTCGTCTGACATTCCTGCAATCGAACTGGTGAGATCAATACATGCGAGGTTTCTGTGTTTCGTGTAATGTATGACACCACCACGGATTTACATGAGCAACATAATTCAGTGGTTAGAATGAACGTAACTTCAGTTTTTTTAATGAAATTGTACCAGCGAATCTCCCGTGCATTAGATGTTAGTGCTATCAACGACTTTCATGCTTAAAGCAAAGCCTGAAGATTTCAGTTAATAAATGTCAATCAATCGACTTGATTCGTTTTCTGGTTAGAAAATACAATACTATGAGTGTTTTGTTTAGTTTTGTGAATTACTGGATGAACCCACATGGGAGGGAGCGCTGAAGGGATTTAGTACACGTTGACTGCGTCACCGCGTGTTTGGTATACACGTTCACTGCGTCACCGCGTGTTTGGTATACACGTTCACTGCGTCACCGCGTGTTTGGTATACACGTTCACTGCGTCACCGCGTGTTTGGTATACACGTTCATTGCGTGTTTAGTACACATTCACTGCGTTACCACGTGTTTAGTATACACGTTCACTGCGTCATCACGTGTTTGGTATACACGTTCGCTGCGTCATCACGTGTTTGGTCTATACGTTCACTGCGTCACCACGTGAACCTTTAAGGTACAAAATCGTGAACTGCCGTCGAGGGACCACGTGACACGTCAAGCAGGTCGAATTTGTAGCTCGGTGGTCGTTGCCTTAGCGTTCAAGCAATTTCACCAACGATGAGAAATGTTTGTTCCCTAGATATCTTTTTAAAGACTGGAAACCTTAATTCTTCCATTTTATCTTATGATTTAAAAACTCTTCATGCCGTTCGTATGAAGTCAAACAATTTAATAGCTCAATTTTATTACCTTCTATTTACCACAAATTTGTTATTGTTTATGAAGTGTCGCTGTAATGAAGCCCTTCTGATGTTGCTTCGAATCAAATTTTTATAGAAAGTGTTAAATATTTACATTTTTTCATTTCAGGATTTCGTGAACTTGAATTTCTTATGGGCTAAGTTTTCGAGGAATTTTCATGCACTTCTGCACCTCTTCCTTCCCTCTCCTGTTAAGGCGGATGTGTTTGCGCTGTCAGTCTCTGCTTGCATCTCTGGCCGAGTGACATGATGCAGAAGTGTCTTTAGAAACCCGAAAGAAATTAAGCCGAGCCATGTGTAGAAATTTATTTTCCTTCTTGATCTAGACTTTATCATTAAATTTCTGTTCTCTTGTAAACGAAAATGTTTTCCTTTCAATGATCTTCTCGAGTATAAATTGCTTTTGTTTGTCGTTGTATACTTTTTCAGGGGTGATTATTATCAATTTAGTTGCTCCTTTTTTATCGGACGGATTCCGGCCCGGTCCCTTTAATTGAACGATTACCTTCCTCGTAACTAGTCACCACGTTCCGTAAAGCATGTGGAAAGCCTCGTTAGAATTCTTTTCAATATTTTTTCGTTTTGATTTATCAACTAAAAATAAATCCTACAATAAAGATGCCAGAAATGAAAAAACGTGGCCGCGGACTCGCGCGTACCTGATCGAGAATTAGAAAGAACCTGATTTACTGTAGCCGAGTCCCGCACGGCGCCTCATACTGAAGACCCTCCTCTTCAGTGCATGGCGTGCAAGCTGCCTTCAATTATCTTGTCGTGTGGAAGTGCTTGGTGTTGTCACATCGGTTCCCAGCCTGTGTGGAGTTCCATAATGAAGTTAAAGCTGGGCAGTTTACGTCTACCTGTTGCCGGGTGAACGTGATTTTCTCATGCTGTGTTCCCTGCTCGAGTTGAATTCCAAAGAACTCATTAACGTGTATTCATTGATATAGTCGATAGGCTGTAGAGCTTCGCTACTTATAAACAAATTTTTAGACGAATTCTAAAAAAGATATTTACTTAGGACAGTATTCATGGTGTTTGTTTTCTGTTCTTCGATATTTTGGGTTAGCCTCAGCTTAACTTTGCCGATTTTGAATCAGTGTGACAGGTTTAGAGCAACATGCATCGTCTCTTAGTTGACGCTCCTGTGCTTTGTTGAGGGTCAGTTGTGAAGTCGTATTGCTTATACAACTGCAAAGCTGAAACCATTCTTAGTTGTAGCCTGTGTAAAAAATGATAGTTTAATGCTAGTACTCATTAAAAATTCCGTAACTGTGTTCGAGAATTATAGACATGCATTCATCTCTTTGTGATGTTTATTCACGGTGGTACGAAATATGTCGATGCTGTGCCTTTAATTGTGAATATGAATATTTTTCATAATTTTCAGACCCAACTTGCTATACGCTTTCATTATTGTCTAATGATCGGGGTGATAAAATATTTTCACTGAAATTTCTTCAGTATTCGAGAGGAATGTGTGTCGGGAAAATGACACGAAATTTTTGGTCTGGTCTTTAGCTGCGACTGTCTGATTAGTGTGACGCGCGCTTCAATTTTTTTTTCGTCGGGGTATTGAAGAAACGACAGATTACGTACGGGTATCCAACTGCAGTTCTTTGACTCTGGAACTGAATGTATTTGTTTTCATCCCGCGTGCTGATGAATTTCTTTTTTTTATTGGATTAAATATTTAAGTAATCTACCATTTGTTTGTTCCTGCTGATTTTAGTAAATTTCTGTTTATATTTATTAGACAGTTGCATTCCGTATTGCCAGTAAAGAAACTTCCTCATTGAGAGGACACTTATAAATCAAAATCACCGCTACTCGTAGGTGTCACTATTACTTCATATTTGCGTCGCGAAAAGCAAAAGCATGTTGTATTTGATCCTGAAATTACAAGTCATAAAAATGCAGGAATACTTAAACAATAATGAAGCTGGGTATGGAAGGGCTTATGTTTATACAAATTACGCCCATTGAAGGAAGATTCCTTGGAAATATACCAAGTCACTATATTTTAACGCTTCAATTGTAATTCTGCTTGTTTTTTAAACGCACATCAAAAGCTATCATTTGATCAATCCATTATCTATGCAGTGCCGAGCAATTTGACAGAGTTGCTTTCCGGTGTTCATCAAGTCGTCTTTGTTGAGTGTAAACTCGTTCAATGACGCCATGGCGAAACCAGTCGAGCGATGCGAGAATTAGCTGTCATGTAGTAAATTTGAGTTGACGTGTTTGTGCTTTGTGATGCGTAATCTTTTGGAGTTACAGTGTTTGTTGTCTATCCTCGTCAACGGACCTGAACGATGGACTTGGTTTTACTAAAGTAATCGAATTGAGACCCACAACACTTGTTGATTAGTATTGGATTTTATTTTATGTAATTATGTAGATCTATTATTTTTTTCTTAAACTCTTTCAAGATTTGTTGACATATTTTGAAAAGGTATCCACTTCATTTACTCGTCTGCTCCTCGTTAAATTTTAATCTTGACAGAAATTTTACTCAAGTTTGTTTCGTACTCATACATTATACTTTCAACATTACACACTATGCTTCAAACGTTGTGCGTTAAACTTTTAAAAATCTGAGAAGTAAAGGTAAAGAAATAATTGCCCGAATGTTTTCCGGATTTTCGGAACAAAAAAATTCCTTGTTTTCCCGATTGTTCACGAACTGTTTTCGTCCAGGAGTATATTATAAGTTACGAGTTAATTCATTCTTAGATGAATAAAGGAGTGAATAATGATTAAATTAAATGAAATTAATTAAAAATAATTAAAATAAAATTAAAATAAATTAATTCTTAACAAGTCCGACACTTGAATTTCTGCTAATTTTTTCGGACAAGTTGTAACTCCCCTGCCTGTACTTTCTAGCATGCATACCTTAATAATATCAACGGTTGTTCCTATCCACCAACCTGTCTAGTCTGGTGTGAGTTCAAGCTTGTAGACATATTCTTCTTCTCTTCATCTTGTGTAGGCGAGATGATCGACCTATAACAATAAAAAGTCCTCTGTATCGTTTCTGCGTTTCGATATAAATTAACATGTTTTGATCATTTCTTGATTGTGACTTCTATTTGAGTGACTGCGTGGCAACTCTGGACTGCCCCTCGACCTTGATTGCTTACTCGTACAGCTCGTGACAATCACGCCAATCAGCGTCAACACTACACAGGAAGTTTCTCATTTTCGCCCGCTAGATTGTTTCCGATAGTTTCGATCTCTGCATAATTGAATTGATAAGGTAGCTTATGCTATTATTTAGTAAGGAAAGTTTTTACCAATAGCAGTCTTGCATAAACACAGACAACTAGTAAGCCGTGTGTAGCTTACCGCCCGAGTAGCCGGAAACCTTCGTCAGATGCACGCTTCTGTAAGTTCATTGAAATAGAAATTTGGAGTACCAGTCACAAAAAATACTCTAATTCACTACCATTTGCGCTTACGTAGATGTCTTTGTTCCCATTAACTGTGTTTCATTTCAGACGGGGTAAATTCGTCAATACGAGAGCTAAATTGAGCACTCGACCAGGTAATTTGATCCGTATCCGGTGAACTCAGGACCATTGATCCATCATTTCCAGCAGAGTGCCATTAAACTTTCACTCTGACATATGTTAACTTATGAACGGATCTTTGTCTGATGAGCATGATGCATTGAATCGCAATGTTGAATCCATTTCTGTGGAGTAACAATGAATGTTGAACTCGGGGAGTGCAGTAAACCTGCTGTGATTGTGTTCCAATAGAGCGTGCAACGTCCATTGATATAATATGATGCAAATGTAGAGCTTAAAAAACGAGATGCTACCGGCAGGGCTGCTGCTGACTACACTGCTGTTCTGTGCAGATGGAGCCCTCCAAGATCGACGTTTGGTAATTAGCATAGGTTAACGTTCATATGTCCCAAGAACTAAGATGTTCTAACATAACGTATTCTAAACTAATTTATCTGAACTGATTTCCGCCCTTCCTTATCGACCGAATTAGCAAATGCCTTGAAGCTTTCAAACAATTGTTTCCGTTATCTCACACAATTTGTCGTAATACGTGTTTGAATATGTTTTACAGGCCAATTTAAAAAGTTTTCAATACGCATAGCAATTTATTTTTTCAGACAAATTATTTAAGAATCGAGAGATTCTTCGAGTAATTCAGTGGCATATTTTTGATGTTTTGTAGTTTTTAGCATCAATTTCTGAGATACATTAGAAAAAGTTTAGATGAGTTTTAATGTGTTTTTAATTCAAATAATGATCGAAACTGCGAGAGCATCTGTGTCGCGTTTACTGTATGACTTGTAAATAAATACGATGGAGAGTAAGACAGATAAATTGTCAATTGTCTGCCTTGTCGTAGAATGTCAACATGTGAATATCAGTCATAATGTGATACTCGTAGTTAGTACATCATGTCCTCATACGTAAATGACGGGAAATTCACTATATAGGTACCGTATCAGTCTTCTTATTGTATGGATTTTCTTAATTTAAAGATTTTATCAGCCTCCGCTGTGAATAGTATGGACTCAGTGACTTGATTTTTCGATAGTCTGCTTATGTGAACACTGAAAAAGACTTGAATAAATTCCTCTCTTCTAGGACGATCTGAGTAGTGTTCTATAATGTTAAGAGGAATAGCCAGGTTATTTATGTTCCCTTCTGGTGTCCAAGTATGGAATAACGATTCTTAGTTAAACGGGTCCACACACACACATGACAGGTTAGTCATATAGTTATGGTAACTAGAGGACTTCCAAGGGCTGGCTGTATATGTATCTGCTTTTACAAGGTAGGGTACAAGGTAGGGTCTCTAGAGTTCGTCGAGAATGTCAATTTTTTCGGTGGGATTTCTTTTCATTTTTAACGATTTTTACTTTTGATGCACTTATCCCAGTCCTAGTAATTCTGGCGTTTCTTTTTTTGGGCAGGAAAGTGCGAGTCTCGAGACTGAAGTGACTGCGTCTCTACGATTTCCAGATGATGAAGTAGGAGTTCAGAAACGATCATCTAGCAGTCCCGCGGTTTCCTTCATCGTTAAAACTGGGAACGCTCAAAATGGTGCTAATACACCTAATTATTCATCGTTTATTCGTGATCATTTACGTTCTTCTCAGACCAAAACTCAAAAGACTTCCAAATTCTGGGCAAGTGGTTTACTAAATGAACCCATGGAGAGTCAAGTAGATGTTGAAAACAGTATAGTTCACTCAGGGGTAAATAATTTCAGGGCAATAACCTATGAACCTAAAGAAGAAAACTTAGAAGCTACAGTGAACCGAAGTCAAGATTTCCATGAATTCGTAGATCAAAATTCAAGAACAGACTTTGGTAAGGGAAGCTTTTTACCATATAGTTTATTGACAATTCCGAGAACGGTTTTACAATATTTAATTTCTATCAAACGAGACAATCGAAACAAGTCTAATGCAACTACTCATTTTGCAAATCAAGAAACCCAAGTCAACAAAAGCGTTGAATTGAATGTACTCACCAATATTACAGCTTTTCCCCAATCATTTACATTAGAGACACTCACGAAAATGAACGAACTTCTTCCCTCTTGGAATAAATTTGAAACTGATTTACCAATCGCCGAAGGTAACTTACACAATTTGACCAATAATTTAGGTAACAATTTACATGCTGATGGCAAGGATACTGATCGTTCTGTTGACTTGCATCGGAAACTGTTTAGTGACCTTCCAAGTTCCCTGTTATCTTCACTGGAAGATTCTACTCATCGGATGATCTTCACTAATTCTTCTGCTAATCACTCAAATATATCGAGTAGTCAAGCTCTTCCAATTTTTACTGGAGAAAAATCGCTGGAGACTACGATTTCTTTTCAAACCAACAACCCAACGCTCTTTGATTATTTTTATGACCCAGAAACTATGACCGAAGGGACGACCAAAAACCCCGAAGATCAAAAAGAAAACAACATTGATCTACAAGATCCATATGACGCGGTAAACTTTGACATCTTTTTGAACGATCCTGTGGAGGAGGATTCCGTATTCGAAAATATCCCCGCCGACTCAAACATAAATAAAGGCACATCTATGCACAGTTCTATCACCTCTGGCATCAAAAACTTTACAAGCGCATCAGTGAAATTCATTGATCTGTCAGACAGAGAAGTCAAGGGGATTGTCAATCCCTTGGTACAAATTGATTATGGCAACACGTTCTACAGTTCTATCACTGACACTGTGTTGCCCTATCCGAACATCCTAGGGGAGTTCGATGAAGATACTAACAGTTCTGTTATCCTTGACACAAACTTTGAAAGTCTACCAGGATCTTCATCTTTTTCTGAAACAAACAAAAGGAGTAAGTCTGGAACTTCTATGTCTGTAAATGCTCAAAGTGCGAGATCATTCTTCTCAAAAGGGAGGAACGAAAGCCCGTCTGATACTTTCGAGTTTGAGCGACCTCACAGAAAGCGGACCTTCAAGACAAGCCCAGGGGCCACGCAACCTCCTGCTGAGCGAACCACTAGACGCCAGCGCAGAACCATGTACGTGGTGGTGGTGGAAGAGCGTCCGTGTGAGGGGGTATGCTGCAAGAGGGAGCACTATACTGGTGAGTGGGTGTGATGTAGCGGCCGTGGGGGTACTATTGCTGGCCATAAATCATGTTATATTAAGAAACTGAGTTTCTAACTATTAGTGCGTGCTATCTTGATATTTCAGGAAGTATCAGGTTGGCAAAAAAGTCCATTCAGTTTTTAAGGCAAATTTATCAACAAAAAATCGAACGAACTTTTTGCCCGACTCCAAGCGTTATCCACTGATCATTTTATTTTGATGAGGATGAAATTTAAGTTATGCTAACTTTTACTAAACTACAACGGGAATTTGTAAAACTTGTTCTCGTTTTTATATTACGCACTTGTTGCACCTCCCTGGGTCATGTTCTACCAACCGCCAGGCTGTGTCAAGTGGAAAACCATTCATGTTGTGTTGGCTGGAAGTGTTATGTTGGAAAACCATGTTGTGTTGGGAAACCACGTTGTGTGAATACTCGCATGCTTGCTTCATGTGATGCTCGTAGGAGCTGAATAGAAATATTTTCCAGACATTGGATAAGATTTCTTACTAAACGATTTTCTTCGATGCCCTTAGTACATACTCGTATATCAAGATAGAGTCTTGATTACTTTATTTTTCCACTCTAATAAAATTTATTATGGTTTTTGGCAATTACAAAAGTAAGTATTTTATCTGTGTTAAATCAGATTCTCAGCGTGCATAGACTTCAAATCATACACATTTCTCCTGATCGCACTCGTTAATGTGATGTTCGAAGTTTGGTAGTCAGGGTGCTTTATGAATTATTTTTCAGTAGTTTTATCATATCAGCCGCGAATCCAATGGTGCTCATCAATCGATATTTGATGCTGTAGTATAGCCTGAAAATTAAATCCATATCTGAAAATCATTCGTCAACAGTAACAAGATTCACTATTAACCTTTTAGCGACGAAAAGGACCATGCGGTCCTCTTTCACGGTCTTTTGGGAGAATTATTTTAATATTTAAACAGTGAGCGATATGAGGTTGCTACTAGGTTTAAACCCGGCGGCATGTTACAGCGTCGTTCTTTTGGCTGCCTGGCTCTCAGCGTGTTTCATTGCATCAGTGTACCGACGGTCTTTGTGAGCTTAAACGTAGAAACTAGAAAAAGAAATTCGTCGCTAAAGGGTTAATGGTAATATTAATTGAACTCATACGAAGAAGAAAAACGCCAACTAATAACCCTCCTTGGTTCTCACAAGAGATTAAACGCCTCACCAATGCAAGACAACATTCGTACAGAAGACTCAAACGATACCAAACAGAACCCCATCGTCAAGAACATTTCCACGCCTGCAGGGCTGTTAAGCGAACGATAAAATCTACCAAACGAAATAAAGAAATTACAGTTGCAGCACAAGCTAAAACTAACCCGAAAAGCTTCTACAAATATGTGAACGACCGACGACTCAAAAGAGACACTACTGGACCACTGATTGATTCTGAGGGCTCAACGCAAACGAACAACAAAAGCAAAGCGAAAATTCTTAATACATACTTTACTTCTGTGTTCACTCACGAAGACTTAACTGAAATCCCGCAACCTCATGTTTTAAACACTCAGGAAATCCTGTCAGATGGCGTATTTACAGTAGAAGAGGTAGAGGAACAGCTCAGCATTTTAAACCCATATAAGTCAACCGGACC